>JABXWE010022513.1:0-11949 GCA_014611495.1 Limonius californicus
GAGAAGCCCTCGCACATTACGTTCTGTATATAGTTTCTGATATTCCCCGATTAATATTAATGAGAAAGACAAAAATTACAATAAATTATAGATTTAATTTCGAAATCGCTGTCGTGAAGTACCCTTTCACTGCAGTTATAGCGATAGACATGTGAATACACATGCCGTGGGATACATGAAAGTTAATTAATTTCTATTTCTAGGAAATATACTAATTAAGATTAAACTTTTAGCAAATTCACAGAAACAAACTTGTTTTTTGAAGAAAGGAATAATTTTTTACAAAAAAATTACTTTTAATTTCGAATAATAAAAGTTTTTATGAAGGCATTGAAAATATATTCAAGTAATTATATAAAATTAAGCAAAAAAATTAAATTATGGATGATCCCATAGAAAAAAGTTACAAGCAAACTTCCAAAATTATAGCTACATTTGCCATGAGTATTTCCATAACCCTTGTTTCAACTCTTAAAAAAAAACATTTTAAAATATAAATTGAAGGAGACCATTAAAGACTATATAAAACAGAATGAACATGATTAATTTAGAACTGCTTGGCATAATTGCAAATAATTAATGCCGTCTTGAATTTTAAGTTTATAAATAACTTGAGTGCCTGAAAGTATTCTTTAGATACTTCGCATTCAGAATTATCTTGAATAGTGCAGATATTTTAAAACATCAAGATTCTCTGTAGAGTATTAATTGCTTTCTTATTTGTTTTTAGCTGTATAATTCCCTAATCTTGTTAGAAATGTAATTTGATTCAGGGACGTTAAAGTAGTTAACGTGAAATTTAGCTACGCACCTTTTCTGCAAAAAGCAGGGTTAGACTCCTGAGCAATACATATCCTGGACATGTTGGCAATCGTCTTTAATTTGAAATCATGGTACAAGGAAGACGGTATGTCATCAGATCTTGGTATCCCTTCGAAGGCAAAAAAATTACGATACACCAAGGCAGAGGGCATATAATATACCATGTTTCTGTGAAAAATGAAATCAAATCAAACACTTTCAATAGTTTACTTGTTTCAAAGTTCTAATATGTTCTCAATCAGAATCAAATACTAAAAATTAATTTTTTCTTGAAGTATTTGTGAGAAATTACAAAGTAATTCTACAATATTTTATTTTTTGTATTTTTGACTGTTATCCGGAATACTCTGAAACGCGGTTTCCTATATTCAAAAAGTATCAAGAAGCTTACAGATATTTAAAGTCGTGCCTCAATTCCACAACATCCAAATATTCTATTACCCATTAATAAAATTTATAGCGAAATGTATCATGTTTACAGTATAAGAATCAATTTTATGGGGTGATTTAGCAACATTTATGCGATTTCAAGTGCTTTGCAACTCTTTCGCTTCTCAAGTTTCGAAGTAAAAAGTTTTCAAATTGTTTTCGTTAGAGAGTTTGCTACTTGCTAATACTGTAAATAAGCAATTTTCTAAGCTTATTGCACATGTCGGGTCGAGAACAAAGAAGTCAAAGCAAAATAACTACGGTCCCAACACTGCGGCGTATAAAGGACGTCTAAAAATGGAAAATGTCTGCTGCTGCCTTTTATATTTCGAAACCACAAAGAATTATATTTGATTCTTGTTGCGTTAAGTTGACAGGTTTTTGTGCCTAAATCAAAGGAGTACATTTCAGCTCGTTGTCGACAAGTTATCATGTTTTATTTGTACTTTTATTACAGATGATGGCTGCTAATAATGTGTTCTTTACCGTAAAAAGGTTAAATTGAAGAAGCTTCGTTTTCTAAAATATACAGGGAATTTTTCTTTTTAGTATACATTGCCTATGTATACTTTTAAAAGAAAGCGTCAATTACGTGTATTGTGTAGCCAACCAACTATACCGACAACTAACAAACAGAAATAAACGTCACGGTAGTTGTGAATTATTTGAGTATGATGGTTATGTTGATGCAGTGTTTATATTAAATAAGTATTTCACCCTGTACACAGGACGCAAATGATGACTTATTTGTTAAATACAAAAATCGACAGGATGATGTTTCTGTAAGGTCCTTGAACATTGTACTTCCTTTGTACAACAAAATACATCAGCGGCAAAGTGGTGTAATGGTCAACATAGGTGCCTTCCAAGCAGTTGATTTGGATTCCATTTCCGGCCATCGCTAACTTTTTTCAATTATTATTTTTTGTTATCACTATTAATTATGATTTCTTCAACGTAGCATAAAATATTTAATTTCATTTCTTCGGTTAAAACGTGATTACTTTTAGTTCTTATTTTATGGGAAGTTATTACGCATCCCTCTGATTTAAATTTTCTAACAATTGTTTTTGGTAGGAATGCAAGGACTAGGTGTTTCTGGATATTTTACTGAAAATAAGTCTCTCACAGTTCTTAAGCTGTTGCCTTTCTGATACCATATTAGGATTTCCACTTTTTCGTCTTTGCTGTACATGGTTGTATAAAAAACGCAAGAAGACACTAAATAAATATTAATTTTATGTTTTAACATTGAATTAATTTGATTGTTTTGGTCACAGCAGGCTTTAGTTTACATAGGCAATGTATACTATAAAGAAAAATTCCCTGTATAATAATCTTCTGAGTATACTATGAAATAAAATATCCTAATATAAGAGAAGCCGAGGAAAAAAATATGCTTATAAATGGATTTGGTACACAAGAACAAAAATAGCTTACATTTTTTAGTTTTCTGTGAAACATAGACTTGTAAATATGATATTTTCTCTAAAGCTAACCAGGCATCAATTTGAAACCCAACGCCTAGCCACAGAAATTAAATAAAGTGAAAGGCAACTTGTAGTTATATTGAACAATAGTTTACCTCAACATGCAGGTCGATTGCAGTAGATACATATTACAGCAATAAGGGTTTATGTGAAAAGATGATTGCAGAACGGGTTTTCTAAAAGCGTTTTTTCTTGATTCAAGGTTCAAAAGGCAGCTGCCCATATTGCAGGCCCAGAATACGCACAACAGATTCAAGCTTTGCAACTTCAAGGAATTGCAAACCAAGCCCAGGCAGCAGCTCAACGAAGGGCCCAAGTGACAGCTCAAAGGATTGCGCAAGCCAACAGGCAACTGCAGCAACCTCAGTACTTGCAACAAATAGCTCAACCACAAGCATCTGCCCCAATTTCTTCCCAGCAACTTGATGACGGTGGCCAAAATGCTCAACCACAGGAAGATTATGATGTAAGTCTTTAGAGATATTTTTATGTGTTTGTATGATGATTACATAAAATTGTCCGAGAAACTATGTTTATAAATAAATTAACAAACATTTATTGTGACACAGAAGGAAAACCAACTAAAGTGCAACGACATAAGGAGATGCAATAAATTTTTCAATTTTAAACAATATAACCGTTTGTTGTTTTTCAATCTTATTAAAAAGACATACACTGCCTTAGGGTATGTTGCTTTAGAAAGAGTAACCTTAAATGACAACCACTTGTTCAATTTTTTTACTTATACCATGTAAAATTGCAAAATAAGTTGGAAAAAACATTATTAAGTAGAAATGTGACCTTTACACAAAATAGACGCATATCCTCCATTCTATTAAATTAAATACGGTGCTTCCATTCTAGTACCGCCTCGGTAATTTTATCATGCAAGAGGAAGTCCTAGACTGTTTGATTATTCACGGTGGAGGTCTTGCAAATGTGTGAAAGGTTCGTTATATTGTCAATATCAAAGTTTATCTGGCAATGTGCAAGGCGTTCTAAATATAAAAGCGCACATGCAGCGTTGAATATTTTAAATGCACGTAATTGGAAATTGAAGTTCGTAGTTGCTTAAATATTTGCCTTTCATTCAAAAAAATATTATATATGTACCTACATATATATAAGAAGTGGATTACGAAACTAATAATAACTGAATCCATTTAACAGGGACACCTAGGTAACTTACACTCCATTCTCTTTTTATTTACGAGTTGGCTATATTTAGCTAATTAGGTTGCACAATCGCAATTGTTGCTAACATTCGACGCTGATTCAAGGTATTGTTGTCAAATCTAATAGTTTCTCTTCATAATACTATAATAATTACTATAACATCTAACTAAAACATAATAATATCTGCATTTCATTATAAATTAATAATATATAATATCATAACTGATAAATCATAAAATCTAATCTGATACTGGAAACTTATATTTAAACATACCAAAGTGTAACACTTGTCATGGTCACAGTAGCAGAAAAAAAGTGAATGTTACTGTGATAGTGCTGCTAAATATGATTTGTTTGATGTAAAATATTTTGTCTGCATTTTTCCACCGTTCCACTTACCAGGATGGTTTAGGTTCGTGCATAGATCTTCTGAGGTTATAAGGACGTATTAAGCTGTAGGTACCTGCAATTTATAAACCTCGTAAGAATACCACCTGTTGTACATTCTATAACATCAGTTTAAGAAGCATATTTACACGTACGAGTGTGTCTGATTGCCACGGCCAGTAAAGACGTAAAGAAGTGCATTAAGCTATAGCGACCTACAGGACTCTGTATAAAATATGTATAAATCTTTAAAGAGTGCCTTCTTGTATATATTATATATATCCAGTTAAAATAACGTATCTGATATTACCATGTCATAATTACACGTACAAATATGTCTGATTGCGATGGACAGTAAAGACGCAGAAATGTGAATGGAATATAGTCGATATTACAATATACATTTGGTTTAGACCCCGTCGCCATTTGGGTACTACACCCAGCATTATCAGGTAAGAACCGACCGGTAGCTTGTCTGCCTTTACAAGCATTTACTTTGAGCAATATTTGTTCGTAGGCCCTGCCTGCCTAAACAGGGCCGTGTGATTAGATTATTTAAACTTTGGGGAGGACAAGGATTTGACCTTAATGTATTATGTTTGCCAGGACAATAATACATAATCGGTTTATACCTGTTGGCTGTTTGTGAACCCATACAAACTACTACTACTACTACTAATTTGTATAGGTTCACGAACAAGTATTGCTCAAAGTTCTAGAGCAAATGCTTGTAAAGGCAGACAACCTACATGTCGGTCCTTACCTGATAATTCTGGGTCTATTTCCCAAATGGCGATGCGGTCTAAGTCGAAAGTTAATTGTAATATTGACAGTTCGGGAAACCGCGAAAGCCTCAAAGAATATAGCTTTATAATTAATGTTTCCCTCGAGCAGTAACATAGACGGTTGAGATTCGTGCATAAATATTTTATGGTTATGAGCACGCGTTAAGATGTAGGGACTTGCAGGACTCCATATAAATTATGTACAAATCTTAAAAGGATGCTGTCTGTTATATATTATTTAACTTCAGTTCAAAAAGCGTATCTGATATAACAATGTCATATTTTCATGTACGAAAGTCTGTGATTATCATGAATAATCAAGGCGCAGAAAAGTGAATGGGATATAGTTAAGCTGATAGCGATGTGGCGTCTGTGGGTATACATTACGTTATTCTGATTCATAGTTTTGATATAATTGTCCTCTTCAGGCGGTAACAGAGAGGGTTTCGATTTGTGCTTAGAGCTACCTTAGTTAAGGCGCATTAAGGATTAGGTACCTGCACTATACTATAGAAAATACATCACTTGCATCACAATGCACCGATACACTATAACCTGAATTCTAAAACCATATCTGACACTACAATGTCACACTTACAGGTACGAAAGTATCTGATTGCCATTGCCAATCAAGGCGCAGAAAAGTGAATGGCATATCGTTATTTTGATAGAGGTGCGACATATGTGCATATGTACATATGTACACATTATTTTGTTCTGATTTAAGAATTTTTAATAAATATTCTTCTCAGGCAGTAACATATAGAGTTGGCAGTCGTGCATAAAACTGTTTGCGTTTAAGCACGAGTTAAGCAGTAGGTACCTGCACTACAGTATCGAGCATACGGCAAAACTTGTAACTATGGGTTTTTTATACATTATAATCTAAATTCAAAAATTATATCTGATACGATACGACAATATAATATTTACACACACGAAACTGCCTAAATGACAGGTTGTGAATACCCCTTACTTATTTCTGATACACATTTTTATAGTACTTGTTTCTTTCAACAACCCAGTGGACTTGAATTTGTGCATATACCGTTCTGTGGTTAAAGACACATTAAGCAGTATTAGTAGGCCCCTGCAACATAATATAGAAAATACAGTAACACTGTACATTATAATCCAAATTCAGGAAGCATATTTGACCCTATAATGTCGTATATACACGTACGAAAGTTTCTGATTCTCATGATCAATCAAGACCCATAAAGTTGATTGTAATATAGATATGCTGATAGCTGTGACATCTATGCCTTCACATAACTTTATTTGATTTAAATTTTATAATAATTGCATCTCCCAGGCAGTAACACATAGGGCGTGAAGTCCTGAGTGTTCTGCTTAGAGACGCATTAAGCAGTAGGTACCTGTACTACACTATATAAAATGTAATAGCACTTATAACAGTGCATTTAGATATACAGTATAAACAAAATTCAAAAACCATATCTGATATTACGATGTCATATGTACACACACGAAAGTTTCTGACTGTCATGACCAACCAAGACGCAGAAATTTGAATGGATTCTGGTTAGGCAGAGAGAGCTGAGACGTCTGTGCGTATACATTCCGTTTTTCTGTTTTAAAATTGTATAATAATTGTTCCCCTCAGCTTTCTGTATTTAAGCACGCATTAAATAGTAGGTACCTGCACTATTTCTATAGAAAACACAATATCACTAGCACCAATGCGTTTTGTTATAGTATAACCTAAATTCTAAAAGCATATCTGATACTACTATGTCATACTTACACGTACGAAAGTTTCTGATTGCCACGGCCAATCAAGGCGTAGAAAAGTGAATGGCATATATTTATTCCGATAGAGTTGTGACATATGTGCTTACACATTACGTTGTTCTTCTTCTATGGCAGTAACATATAGCGTTTGGATTCGTGCATAAAGATTTCCGAGCTTAGGAACGCATTAAGCACTAGGTACCTGCACCATACTATAGAGAATACCAACCAACTTGTAACAGTGCATTCTATTCTACAGTTTATCTTTAATTCGAAAACTATATCTATTTATAGAAACTGACATTCAAATTTATAAAACTGTAAAATTTCTACGAGCAACCATCGTGTAAAAAAGTGAGTGGGGTATAATTATACAGATAGTGTTGTGAAGTAACTTTAAATTTAAAAATCTTGTGTTAATTGTTCCGCTCTACCAATTCGTGCGTAGACCAATTCATGGCGCGGAATGCACATTAAGCTGTAGGTCTTATGCAAGCAACATTTTAAGCATAAGCAGGATATTGCTTGTTTTCTAACAGCAGATAATATTAAAAAAAACTAATCCAATTTTGATATAAATCAGTGATAAAAAAGTTTTGTTTCAATTTTTTAATACAAAATGCTAATTTCTTCTTGTTTTGTGTATAAACGTTTTGATATCATGGAATATATTCGCTATCAAAAGTGTTCCTTATTAAACAGTAGCAGCATGATAAACAACACACAGTAAATATTTTATAAACAGAAGTTGTTTATACATAACGATTTCTAGACATATGTAATGTAAGAAAATAAACAAATTATAAATTACAAATGGAAATTGAGTAAGAAATATGCATTTATAGTAGTATTGCAAAATTACTTCATGAGTTTTCTGACCTTTATCCTGGCATTAGGCCCGAATGATCAGTACAAGGTAACCACGCAGGTTGATTTATCTAATTTTCATAATTAATAGATACATTAAATTTTCGCTAAATATAGTAGTATACGCTTATTAACACAAATAAACAACGTTGTTAGTTATAACGTGAACAAGTATACGTATAGTGTTTTCTGTAAAATGTAAAAAATTGAAACAATATTAAGAGTTGAGAGTCTACAGAAATGCTTTCAATGCTATTGCGCAAGAGGGGTGGTGATTAGTAATGATTTCATTAAGGGAGACTTTTTTTAGCTGCCTAATTACGCTTCTTCTACGCGTACTTTACGAAATGTACCTTTCTCTCCTGTGCTTGTGTTGCGCCTTTAAAGTTCCACGTAGACGAGGACCTACAGCTTAATGTGAGCTCCGAACCACGGGAAACGTAAGTACTTCTATTCTGTAGAAGATTTACTATGCGGAATATCTCGCAGGTTTGACATAGCGTTGCGAGGGAAAACGACATAAATCTGATGTTCCGGTACTGGGAATTGAACCCTAGACTTTCAAAGTTGAAGTCCAATGGGCTAGTCTTTAGTTCACGACGCCTCTTCCACACACTACAACAAACAAATATGAATTAACGTCAAAGAATCTACATGTTACCTATCCACGGCTTTCCTTCATGTTGGCCATTGTTGGTTATTAATAGAAACTCTTTGAAACACTAATATCTATTCTGCGTAAACCATTAATTATTATTGCCTGTTAGCAAAATTTATTATATCAACACAATTAAATATTTAAGTATAGATACGTTACGGACACAGCTTTCCAGAATTTCTCTAAGAAGGGTCTGCAAACCAATACATATACATAGTGTTACAAACAGCTGATAGATATAGCGAATACTACTTTGTGAGATTCTGAAGAGTCATTTTCATGAGAAATCCATAGCTGAATAGTTAATAATGTGAAAATAGGATTTATTTACACTGATGGAAAGTTTTCACCATAGTAGCCCCAAAAATATCTAAACTTAATTGATATTAAAAGTTGGAAAACATACGGAAGAACATTTAGGGTACATCGGCGAATAAAGTGCTCAGCATTATCTAATTATTTTGAACGATATGTTTTTGCTTGTTATATTGAATAGCCTAGCATATTTAGAAATCTTGTATTACAATTGGTATTTTCAATTATGTTCTTTGAAATAGCAAGGCAACACTCAGTCGTCTGAAGTATCGTAATACTCGATAGTCTCTCTTGATAGTTTTTGGGTATCGATTATTGCATCGCGATACATTTAAAAAAAGTATCATGTATCGGTATCGCAGTACTTTTTTTAGTTATCGAGTATCCCGGATTTGCGATACTTTGGCGATACAATTTTGCTGGAACATTCTAGAAAATCAAAATAAATAGTTTATTATAGTTTCTACATTTGTAAGTCCTCTTAGATCCTATGTAGGCATGTAAATATTGAGTAAAACGTAAAACCCTGAAGCTGTACGTTAACCTGTTTATCATTTCCACATTGAGATTAATAGTAACAATACTCATTACTTTATCCTATTGCAAGGCTTCTTGTAATATTTCAATCTTTAACACAGGTCTTTTTTAAACGCCGTTATGGAAAATATGTTTAACTTTAAACTTTGGCCCAACTCAAAGTGCAAAATTTAATATTTAATTCCTTAACTAAAAAGTATCACTAAAGGTACACTTTTTCAAGTATCGACTATCGGTATCGCGATATTTTTTGTAGAAGTACCGAGTATCGGTATCGCGGTAATTTTTTTAATTATCGAGAATCGCGAATTTGCGATACTTTGGTGATACACTATTGCTGGAACACTCTAGAAAAACAAAATAAATAGTTTATTCCAGTATCTATATGTGTAAGACCTCTTGGATCCTATGTAGGAATGTAAATATTGAGTAAAACGTAAAACCCTGAAGCTGTTGATCAAACGCCGTTATGGAAAATATGTTTAACTTTAAACTTTGGCCCACCTCAAAATGCAAAATTTAATATTTAATTCATTAACGGAAAAGTATCACTAAAGGTACACTTTTTCAAGTATCGACTATCTGTATCGCGATATTTTTGTAGAAGTACCGACTATCGGTATCGCGGTAATTTTTTTAATTATCGAGTATCACAATTTTGCTGGAACACTCTAGAAAATCAACATAAATAGTTAATCTTTGGCCCACCTCAAAGTGCAACATTTAATATTTAATTCCTTAACGGAAAAGTATCACTAAAGGTACACTTTTTCAAGTATCGACTATCGGTACCGCGATATTTTTGTAGAAGTACCGAGTATCGGTATCGCGGTAATTCTTTTAATTATCGAGTATCACGAATTTGCGGTACCTTGGCGATGCAATTTTGCTGGAACACTCTAGAAAATCAAAATAAATAGTAAAACTTTGGCCCACCTCAAGGTGCAACATTTAGTATTTAATTCCTTAACGGAAAAGTATCGCTAAAGGTATACTTTTTCAAGTATCGACTATCGGTATCGCGATATTTTCTGTAAAAGTATCTATCGAGTATCGGTATCGCGATGCTTTCTTTGATAAAATATAGATGACATTATCGCGATGCTTAAAAATAGTATCGTTCCGACTACTGGAAATACTACATAATAATAGCTAAATTTTTAATATATTTTAAGATACGACATTAATAATAAAGCCATATGAGACAAACACATCAGTTTTTCACTCCAATTGTATATCAATATCCTAAATTTTGCAGATATTAGATTAACACAAAAAAGCTTCTACGAAAAATGTAGATTTCGTTGATTCGCGACAGACATAAAATTAATTAAAACAAATATTTATGTTATACATACAGATGGGATTTTTGGGGAAAATAAATTGAAAATAAACTCCAACAATTAAATCCTTCGGTTCCAGTTCTAGATTGCATACAAGCATAAACTCAATTAGGAATGTATAAAGGTAAAAGTAACCGTGCTATATTGGAATGGAAATATCTGATAAGAGCACTGCATTTTATCCATAAAAATCTAAAGAAATATCTAGCAGAAAGTGTGTCATGTAGCTGCAATACTGGTTGTTTTAATAGCAGTAGTATCGTAAAAAGCTAACAATCAACCTTCACAATAACGGGTAGGGAGTCGTAGCTTTCTCCATATAATAGTTTTTGTAAATTAATTCAGTTCAACATTTTCCAAAATCGTCTATGTTTAACCACTTAAGATATAAGACACGATAAAAAATTCTTAATTTCCTTAAAGTTTAAAAAAATTTGCTTTCATTAGCTTACATTTATCAATTTGTTTCTGCGTTAACGACAGATCAGGGTTATAAACCTCAAACAACATTTTAAATTGCTCTAATGAAACTCATTTCACTTTTTTGTCGAATGAAAAGGCCTCAAGTAGCTTCAAGTGTTAAGCTCGCAATTTTTCATGTTAATTTACCCAGTGATAGCGTTTAACAGGCGAGATCATTAATACTGCCATTAAAAAGCCTTGCTGTCTAACAAATTTGAAAGGTGCACGGCAACAAAAAGCGGTCAATGGAGGAATGACTATTATTGCAACTTGCAATTTTCACTTTGGCTTCGTGACATTAAAACAAGTCGTGCAAAGTAAAAAGACACGTTTATTATTGCTGAAGAATAATTAGTTCGTCTCCACACATTTCTCTACATTAGCCGAGGCTTTCAGAAATTCCAATAGTGGTCGAGGTGTTTATTAGGACTTATGTGCAATTTCTAATTAACCGTTAAGGAAATTATTATTGAATCGGTCGTAACGCAAGGGAAACAACAGCTTTCATTTGAGCGAGAAATTGTTCTGAGTAATTATAAATTTAAATTGTGATTGAGTTGCTCTATTAGTACATATAAGTGAAAAATAATAAATGTTAATGCATAACACGAGCGATAGGTAATTGCAGTCTGCTCTCATTAAATAATCACTTCAAGTACAAAAAATGATTAAGTGATTTTAGCTGCCAGGCTAATATGTATATGATTTTTTTTCCTTTTATAAAATGTACAATTAAGATAGAACTTTTCGAGTTTTTAAAAGCTTCGAATTTGAACTTTTCAGCTTTCTTTTTTGTAGTAAAATTCATTTGGTTTTTGTTTCCATTGCATGAAGTCTACAGTTCTCAGTTTTCCCTTAAAAATATTTAAGAATTTGATTTTCAACATTCAAGCTGTATTCGTTAATATTAACATTATTTCCAT
>JABXWE010022514.1:0-11104 GCA_014611495.1 Limonius californicus
GATTCTGTCCGATATGGAATTAACTAAACCAACCCCAACATATATCTTGTTATATATTTTTGCTTTCACGTTAGAGGCAGCTGCTTATTATTTCGGTTGAGTTAAACGAAGATGCAAATAATGCGAATGTTTATTTAAATACAGGTAAAACGACCAGATTAACACTGGTACAGAATTATAGGGCTCTAGTAACATAAAAAGTAAGTACCGTACGTGTCAATTTTACTTGAAATCTTCAAACAGGGATTATCTGCTTTCACTACAGCAGCTTCCAAACTGTTAAAATTTTAATTTCGTTTAAACACGAAACTAAAAAGTAAGTTTTAACAGTTTGGGAGCTGCTGTAGTGAAAGCAGATAATCCCTGTTTGAAGATTTCAAGTAAATTTGACCCGTACGGTACTTACTTTTATGTTACTAGAGCCCTATAATTCTGTACCAGTGTTAAGCTGGTCGTTTTACCTGTATTTAAATAAACATTCGCATTATTTGCTTCTTCGTTTAACTCAACCGAAATAATAAGTAGCTGCCTCTAACGTGAAAGCAAAAATATATAGCAAGATATATGTTGGGTTTGGTTTAGTTAATTCCATATCGGACAGAATCTTTTGGATGAACTATAAACAATAGTGTTTGTGTGATCGGCGTTTTTCTTTTTTTGTTTTGCACTTGTATTTGTTGTTAATAAGCGTTCATTATAGCCTGGTGGTTTAAAAACAATTGTAAATGATTTTTTTGTATGTTATTAGTTTAGCATTTGAAAGTGCTCGAGAGCTATTAGTGCATTGAAGCGAACGCGCTAACAAGTTGGTTAATATGTCGCATCGCGATCAGTCAGCATCTAGTACTTCCTCATCCGATTCTGTGGATGATTCTACCTGCGCGATGGTATCCATGAACAGCGTGGTCTACTAACACCAGTAAACATTATGGCCTTGGTCATACTTTGTTTGTGACTTGTTTAAAGAACCCTATAAGCAAATGTTTCTGAGAAAAAAATCGAGTCAATAGGCTGTATTTGTTAGGAAGCATTTTCGGCAATGTTATTACTATAAATACTGTATTTTAACAATGTCGATATTTCTGTAATTATTATGATTAATGGTGTGTTCCTGATACATAAATCCACTAGACTTAAAAATACCTAGAATTGAAGGCTACTTCAATATGAAGACAACGAAAATCTTTTTCGGTAACATTCATAAGTACGCTACTGTTGCCAACTACTCCCTATACGATATTTGCTGTAAAAAGGAAAAATCACCTTAAATTAATTCCCCACGAGCAAGCGGGCCGCTGTTGGTGTCAGTCGGGTTCCAAACCTGAACCCTCAGTCCCTCTTCAGCCAGTAGCGAGAATGTTAGGATGGAAAAGACCGGTAAAACTGGATAATGAGAGTGCATGGATGATTCTATCCCAGTATTTTATCTATATGACTCAGGGAAACCACGAAATTTCCGAGACAGGACACACGGCCCGGTTCGTCTTCTTTGGAGTAGAGATGTTTACATTTCCCGTGGTTAAGAACCCACGTTAAGCTGTAGGTCTCCAATGTCTGTGGTATATGAGAGGAGATCGCTACGTCTTGTAAGAGACGAAGTACTCGAAGAACTATTAACCAATAACTATTATAATTTTTTTTAATGAAGAAGATTGGCGGTGTGAAGATGAGCAGCTATTTTTCAAATTTGCGTTACTAAATGCTTACAAAACAGGGTTAATATATATAGATTCAAATTAACTTTACCTGATGTTATCCTATTTTACCGCCGTGGTCTAAACTTTGTGAAAAAGACATTTTATTATTTCTTTTGATTTTTTACGATAATCAACCTTTTAATTCTTTAGTTCTAATCAATAAGATTCAAAACTGCCTATGATATATACTATCTGCGATTGTGACATGATGGAAATCACTGGATAGAATTTGTAATAAATATTTGTAGTAAAGCATGGACCCGACATTATAATGGAAATATTGACATGCATTTTTAAGAAAAGTTTAAAAGAAGAAGACGACGTTCCAGAGGAACAGGAACAGTGAGGTGTAAAATGCCGAGCAGAGCAGTTTACAGCTGACGTTGTTGTATCTATGCGTTAGTTTTGCATATTTGTCATTGTCATAACTGATTAATAGCATTTACGAATCTACTAACTGATTGCGATGCGATTATACTCGAAGCTGAGACAAGGTGCGAGATTAGTGTTAACATTTATGTGTTTATTGGGCTGTGAGATTATGTTGTATGTCACGTTACACACGTTGGGCCCTATTATTGTTATTAGCTATGTACGTAGTTGCTGGAAACAGTAGCGTAGTGAATAGAACTAGCTATATGAGTAGATAACGTGTGTGGCATGTATAACCATTATTCATCTAGCAATCATTTGGAGGATAGTCAGCTGGCAGAGGTAGTCTCGTAAAGGCGCCCACATCGAATTATTATTATTATTAATGTTACATCAATGCCAGGATGGCATCGGCTGACTTTTGCGCGGGGGATTGGCCAACTAAGTTTTAACTCTTCCCAACGCATGCGGGTGCAGAGGGGGATGTCCCCCCGGGACTCCTGTGAATAACAGAGTGTCTGGCTGGACATAGTTCAATTGCCGCCTGGTTCCGTCTGGAGGATTGGTGCAGCGGAAGATATGCATACGTGTAGTAATTACTCTACTATTACGAATGGCTGCCGCCACAGCAACTAGCTGGCAAATGGGCATGCGTATCCTGTTCGAACCCCTATCCAGGGTATAACCGCCCAATATTTATTGATAGATCAGTAAGTCTATGTTTTATTATATGTTGCATATCACCTCCCTGTCGCCGCCAGTGAGTTCTGATCGCATCCGCAGCGCTGCAACCTTATTTAAATTTAAAATTCAGGTTCTACACGCCCCCGTAAGGTCGACTCTAACAATATGTGTCTTATCTAAAGATTATACCCATCGGCGATCCTTGCGTTCTAATATGTTGTTTTTACACTAATTTTAATGTTTTTCACATATCACTTACACTAACTGAAAAGGTTGCACTATTTTGCGGATTCTTGTTTGCTTGATGCATGATGAACTAAAAAATCATATAGCTCCTTGTATGATATCTTACGTTATTAGTAGTTCTTCTGTATTTCTAGCATATTTGTGGCATCTGTGAGTGATTTCATTATAATCATAACATTATTGAGTTGCACTCTCTCGAACGCGTTCTTCATATCTATAAAACAGATAACACATTATATTCAAGCGATTTTTCTTTATTTGCTGGATTAGTGAGATGGTATCAATCGTTGATTATTTTTAAAGCCGTGCTGTTCTTCTCTTACAGTTATATGTTTGTTTAATTTTACTTTCATTGTGTTTGTAAGTAGTGTAGATACCCGGTAATTAACTGGGTATTTTTATCCATTCTTATTATTCTCATCATGAAGTCTGATGTATCGAATGCAACACATAATTTAAGCTGCTTTTTGTCTTTGATTTCTGGTATTATTATCGTTTTCCTGAATGTATTGCGTCACAGTGTGTCATTGAAATAAACAAATTTATTAGACCCACAGGTACATAAAAAAATGAGTGTTTTGTAAAATCATCATTTCTATTGTTCTTCAGATCAGCTGTTTGAGATAGTATTCAACTAATGAGTCACTCACTGTAGTGGAACATATTACATAACAACGAGATGCATCACTGCTGAGTTTTAAACCTACATTATATAGAAATGGTAGCGTTTTGTATGCTGATGTTTGGCTGTTTTCTATTTATTGGAAGCGTAATTACTGAAAACGTCACTGGTAATAATTTTAAAGTGAGTAATCTACCGAAATGTTGATTGAAATATTAAACACTTTCAATTTAGTTCTTCCAAAATGACTACATTGTTAAGCTGGAATGGGGCGAAGTGGTTCGTTTTAATAAACAATACGTCAAACAATTGGACATGAACATTTTTAAATTTAATCGAACCACCACGACTTGTAATTTAACATACACCTTTAACTGGAACATGGGTAAAAAACTGGAGGTAATTTGGATTGTCCATTTACCGCTTCATTTTTGTATTAAGAAGTTAATGTACTGTACTCTCTAGGTGATATTCCAAGCGTATAAGTTTATAAGCAATGAATATCGCTTTTTTCCTTTGCGCTTCGAAATGAACCTTTGTACAGCAATCGAAAATGATATTGGTGGCTCTCGTCAATTTTATAAATGTGGCAACTTTACTAGGTGTTCCATGATAAAGGTACGTTAATGTTTGCAACTGAACATATTATAAAAGTTTATCTACCAAAATGCTTCTATCATTCAGGCTTTGGCCTTGTAACAGGTGGATTGAAGTAAGTGGAATGTTTTCATAGATATATTTTAGAAATATAACAGAACATTAATAAAGAATTCATATTTTTATACCAAAATTGAATATTTACACTACTACTACATTAAATTATAAAATAGAAAATGGACGGTCTTCTTCAATTTTTCTTAACTTGCATTTAACCTTCCCCACCATGTTTTGGACAACACTTAAGCTACTATTTTTCCTCTGCTTTTTGATTCTGGTTCGCAGTTGGTTAACCGATTGAGCTACCCAGTCTACACTATAAACACGTCTCGGCAGTATTGACCAAAAATCCTCAATCGGCCACACTTTAGGGATATTTGGGGAGTTGGTCTCTTTGGTTACAAATTCTTTCTCTTAACCAGTCTTGATTTGAGGCAGCATAATAGCTACTTGCCAGGTCAGGCCAAAAGACATAATTTTCATGCTTATGATGTGTTTTAATAAACTTTCCAACAATAGGTAAACAGTCGCGCTGTTATACTTCTGCATTAATAGCGAGGCCAGTCGGAGGTTGTACGACTGATTCAGAATTTCCTTTTTCGGAAATGACCAACCAAACCAAACTTTTTTTTAAAACTTTGCTTTTTGTATAAATTTTATGTTATTCGGAACATTGTCCTTATTGCTAGTATAATATTTATTATTTCCTGGGAAACTTGTCGTCGAGAAAGATCGTGCGTAATGATTTAAATATCTGGGGACCGTAGTGAACCAACAGTGTGATATGACAAAAGAAATAAAATCGAGAATCGAACAGGCAAGAAAAACATTCGCCACAATGAGAAACTTCTTTGTGCACGCTAAGATGCTATGTGTTACCAGTATTCCTATATGGGTGCGAGAGCTGGACCCTTAACCCCTCCAGGGAAAATTGAATTGAAACCTTCGAAATGTACCTCTACAGACGCATGCTCAAGATATCATGGATGCAAAGACTTACTAATGTCGAAGTACTCACTCGCAACTACTGCTCACAATTATGGTAAAGAAAACTCAATACCTAGGTCACATCACGAGAGGGAGTCGGTACCAACTTCTCCAACTTATTATTAAAGGCAAAATCCAGGGGAAACGATAAGTCGGAAGGCCGAAGAACTCGTGGCTGAAAGATCTACGCCGAAGGTTCCGCTGCACATCAATTGAAATTTTCCGTGCAGCAGCGTCTAAAACAATGATGGCTATTTGGATCGGCAACCTTCGAAGGGAGATGTTGTGAGAAGAAGAAGAATGATGGAAATTTTTCCGATTAAAATTTTTTTCTTGAATTTTTTGGGAATCTCTTCTCGTTGATTTGTCATATATTAACGGACCTGCTTTCGTTTATAATAAGCGAGGTATTGTTTACTAAAATATTTCGTCTACAACCCTGAAAAACTCTATATTTCGCTGCTAATTTGTGTTGGGATGTTCCCACTTTGTATTTAACCCTTGTTGCTGTCCATTATTGAAACGGGAAGGTCTACCACTTCTTAACTTCTCTTCAACAGCAGTCCCATTTCCCATCGTTTGATAATTTTGTACAAGGTGGAAGTTGCAATATTCTAACTTTTAAAATGGATAATTGCCTCTTTTTTTGATAGTCATCAGCTTATAAACAGGACGACGTAAATCAACTTGCTTTTCCATTACAAAACCAATTGCAACAACAATACCACTAAAAAACACACACTAAGATTCGATTTATCTTATACATTTGTCAACTTAAGCTGCGATTGATTTTAGAACCACTCTACGAGATCTTAAAAAATTCCACTTACTTTAAGCCCACTCGCTAACTGGTAAAAGTCGCAAAATATACATTGTATACTTTGTATACTTTGTATACAGGGTGGTTGATTTTTCACAACACCTTCATTAATTTCGTCAAACTCCAATTACTTAAAACGTTCAAACATTTTATGCGCCCTTTCTAACCGTCTACAGTAAATGTAATCACTTGAAAAACAAATACCAGCGATTTGAAGATTACTTTTTTAAACGGAAATATTTTTCTTGATACCGGTCTGCAATTTCCAAGCTACTTACTGAAACTGCTTGTACCGGCGATTTAAGATTGTAAGTAATTAACGAATAAAATTGCTTCGTATTTCAGAAAACGTAAGTGGTATACCTAGCAGTAGGCAGAATTTTGAATTTGGCTAACCAGAATTCCTGAATTTACGCATCCGTGTCTTGTATTTTAATCGTAGTGGTGAAACCAGATAATAATAATAATAATAAAAATAAATATTTGCTGATTTGCATTATACACGCAACCGCCCTCTTCGTTTATGGTCAGGCGTGAGCATGCTGGGATTCCATTTTGTGGATATTTTACTTATGTACCAGTTTCTTCAAGGCTAGCTGCCACATTTAAATTCATATCACCGCCTTCTAACTGTATCATGTGCAGGATCAGATGGGCTTACACCCTTTTTCTGTTGTAATCTAATTTGCAACGATTTGTTGTCTGGTACAATTGTGATAAATTAATGAAGTTTTCCAGGTGTTGTCTAAGAATACGAGTCATCACGTCTGTGATGAAATTTAAGGGGAGGAGTATAGGGATTCCCTTCATACTTCGTACGTTCCTGAGAATTCCTAATTATTACTTATGTTACGTTATGGACTAATACGGCTTCTGCCACTGACATTTATTTATACTACACTATTATACATCTTAAGATTTATTTAGAACATTTAAGAATATGTCATTACTATGTATAACTTCTACATTTTCTATTTTCAAACAGAACGAGCGTGTTCACATATGCCATTTTGTACCGGATTCGTCCAGATTTCCACCACTTGTACCCAGTGGCAGATTCAAGATGGACATGCAAGGAATGTACGAGAATCAAGAGGTGTTTTTAATTGCGGGATACATTGAGATATACCGCCCTTTAAAGACGTAGAATTGGTTTTTAAATTATTACAATGAATTTGTAAGCACCTCGTCTCTCCTAAGTAAATTTAATAATATGCAATTTAGAATAACGAAATTGTAAATGTTTGACACAAAACAAAAATATTATGCTTTCGAAATCTAAAATTTTAACTGTTTCTGCTGCTAATATATCAATTGAAAAAAGTGTCATATTATTTATTTTTTATTAATTTCTGACGATAGACGGTAACCCCAGTTACGCTTTCTAGCATATTTGTGAAATTTTTGTTATAGCTTTAATTTTTATGGTTTCGCTTTTCACGTGTATCCAAAATTTATTTACACGCAGTCGCACGGTATGTTATTGTTGTAGACGATTTTATTTTCTTAATTGTTTGTGAATGCTATTGTATCGAGAAGTATTGTGATTATCAAATTTATACTGGAATCGTTTCGTCCGATACTACATAAAATATATTTCAAGGAATAAATTGAGCATTTCAAGCTTTTAACATTGTTGTTTTGAGTGTTTTGATGAGATTACATTATTAAATATATCTGATACGTAAACATGTATTATTTTATATAATTTTCTTCGTACTTTCGCTAGATACTGTCTAGCATACTTTCCCGTTCCGTACTTTCCCATACATCCAGTATATGATGAGATCTTTCGACAATGGGATTTTAATGAATGTGTGGCTACGTGTGCGAAAAACGCGCGTTAATCTTTTCCAGAGCTTCGGCAAAACTTTAACACCGGATACGGAACAATATAATTCCTGGAAGGATGTCGGCACTTAGCCAGCGCCTCGGGGCTGTGGCCCGTAGTTCCAAGATCTGGGGCAAAAGCGTGAGAACTGAAAAACTGCCCCCTTGAGTATAAGGGTTCCAACAACGGTCCAAGGGGATTAGATTAGTCTTCTGGCGTAGCTACCCGCGCTGGCAACGTTTATAGTTATTATTATGTATTTCGTTAAGTTTGTTCACTTGTTATTTATTCCGTTTAATAAACCGTTATTAAACATTTATTTGTATTAGTGTGGTTTAAACAACCAAAAATGTACCAGTCGTACACTATTTTTGAAGTGGCCGATTATAATGAACGGAACTCTCAAGATTTAAATATAAAGCCACGACTAATATTTGGAATATTTCGATTTTATAGACGGTTTATTCAAAAACTAATTACACAATTGCCATAAATTAGTAATTTCGAAGATCTTGCCAGGTATAATTTCAAGAGGTATACAGTTTTTAAGTGAAAAACGGGGATCCTGCAAAGTTGTTACAATTTTTAAAAAATAGCTTCACAAATTCCATATCAATGTTTTTTTAAACTACAACACGATAAGACAGATAAATTACAAAACCTTTTCCACAGCTCGTTGAAACAGACTTCTAGAAACGTTTGAAGATGCCGTGAATGCTTCAAGGCCCATTACTAAAGAGCGGATTATATGCAAAGCGCATGTATTTTAATTTTTGCATATCTCTTACTATAGTCAATTATTTGGACGAATTACACCGACAAGAGTTAATTAACGCTAATTAGTGATTGCATATTTGGGCATTCGCTGCATATTTTTGTAAAAGTTGCATAAACCTGCATATTGTGGCCTTTTACATTACTCGTTCGTAAATTTTAGTCAAGTGGCCAAAACAAGATTATGCAATTCCGAGTAGTGCACACGGATCACGGACAATTCACAGCTGGACAGCTAATGACCTGTGCCTGTACCCGTTTGGAGTTTGAAGTACCGACCTTCTTCTTCTTCTGTGTATAGGCCAATGGCCTGTTAATTACCGACAATGCAGTAGGTTCTATGAGCCCTCTTTGCACGTATGCCGGGCAGGAGGCTAGCCTAACCCGTCGAACAGAGAAGAGAAGTTCTACTACAAGGTTTACGATTGTCAAAGATGTTTGTAAGACAACCGGGACCGACGGTTTTACGTACCCTCCGAAGCACGACCGGGGTACCGACCTAATCCATCTTATTTCTTGTTTTTTGTTTATTAATGGAGGGTGGATATTGAGTGAGATACATATCTACATTTTGTTTGTAGTTTGCAAAGTATTTTCTCTCATTGAGTAACCCTATAATAGAATCTTCTCTCGTCGTTACAACGTGTCTGATACTCCGATAGTGTTGATATCTTGCGAATATTATACATATTATATAGCTACAATGAGTAAATCGAACAAGTTTGTTTCATGAATTAAAACAAATCCAGAACTAGTAATGGATGGTGACAAAATATTTTATCGAGTTTGCAGCAAACTGGTAAGTTACATAATTTTTCTTTTATAAATTAAAATTATTTTTCATATTATTAAGTGCGTAACTAAAACAAAGTCATGATAGGGAAGGTAGTGTCTGGTTTTGTTTTTAACGAGCATCAGAAGTTGTTATATTAATATTTAATTATTTGTCGTAGGTGTCTTCTGAGAGAAAATCCTTTGTAGATTAGTACACTAAGACTCCTTCACATATTGCAAAATGTGAAAATGGGAAGCGAAGCAATTGTTCTCAGCAAACCCCGACGTAATGTTCAGCGACGAGTTCCAAAAAATCGGAGCAAGAAGAATTTAATAAGGAGTTATGTAAAACGTTAATTTTGTCTAATATACGGTTATCGAAATTAAATAATGTTAATTTAAAATTGTTCTTACAAAAATTTTGTAAACAAAGTGTACCCGACGAAAGCACCTTACGAAAAAATTATGTGAATTCTTGTTACAATTAAACAATGTCTGAAATTAGACAATTAGTGGGTAGTAATTTTGCTTATATAATCGTAGATAAAAGTACCGACAAATGGGTCCGTTACATTGCCCACTTATTAATAGGAATTCTTCATGAAGACATGTTAAGCAAATCATATTTAATAGCTTCCAAACAACTTCAAAAAACAAAATAATTTAAAAATTGCCCGATTTGTGCAGGAAGGTTTGCCAAGTTTTTTTCCCGAAAGTGTACCTTGTGAAAAAATTTTACTCATGTTGTCCGACGCTGCCCCTCACATGACAAGAGAAGCGCAAAATTAAAACATTTATTACAACAACATTATTCATATAACTTGCTTAGCTCACGGCTTAAATCGTGTAGCCGAAAGTATTACGAATCAATTTCCCCTTGTTAACGATTTAATTAGTAACGTAAAAAAATATTTTTAGAAGCCCCCTTGAGAGTTCAGTTTTATAAGGAGCGACCAAATGTTCCACTGCCTCCCGAACCGATAATTACAAGATGGGGCACATGGTTAGAAGCAAGGGCGTCCATTCAATATTTTCTAGGAGGGGGCTAAAAATTTTTAACCCTATTGGAAAGAAAAAAAATAACACATGAATGGTTTAATAACACTTTATAACTACAATGTTTATACATAATTACATGTTAAAAATTACAATTACAATATTTTATTTATATACCTTATGGCTAAAAAGAAACTGCATACGTCGAGGATTCTGACCGAAACGGTTTACAACTTTATTAATAAACCAATTTTTTTCAGCAAAAAATACATCGCGGTGAACACTCATTAAACAGAGACCTGTTAGCCTATCATCTGCCATTGTGGACCTTAACCAAGTTTTAACTCTTCGCAATGTACTAAATGACCGCTCAATAGTGCATGTTGTGCAAGGCAACGTTAATAATGTTATAAGAGCATAATGTACTGCCGGATAAAATAATTTAGACTTGTCTAAAAGATCTTCTATTGTCAGTTTAGAAAGCTCTTCAGATAAAGACTCCCAAAAATGAAACCACAACAATGCTTGCTCTTTGAAATTTTCTATTTTATACAATTTTTCAATGTTATTAATTGATAAGTAATATTCGTCTTTAGACAGTTTGCGAAGACATTTGGGATGCAAATTTACCAAATCAAAGGCAT
>JABXWE010022515.1:0-16115 GCA_014611495.1 Limonius californicus
ACCCGGTCGCCTTGCAATTATTCGGTAGTTAGTCAGATGGCAAAGCTTGTCTCGTAAAGGCGCCTACGTCGAATTATTATTACTATTATGAATGTTACATCAATGCCAGGATGACATCGGCTGACTTTTACGCGGGGGATTGGTCAACTAATCGCATGTTGGGGCTGAGGGGGACGTCCCCCCGCGACTCATTTGAATAACAGAGTGTCTAGCTGGGCATAGGTCGGTGCATCAGAAGATATACATAATTGTAGTAATTAATCTATGACTGCGAATTGTCGCGGCCACAGCAGCCAGCGGTCAGGTGAACCACCATATGCTGTTGGAATCCCAACCTAGGGGCGCTGAGTACAACCTCCCAATGTTTATTGACAGATCAGCAAGTCTATGTATTATTATCTATTGCATGTCACCTGTCTGTCGCGTCTAGTGAGTTCCGATCGCCTCGGCTGGTTTTGTGTCCAGGAACTGCATAAATGAAATGCAGTAGCACTGCAACCGTATTTAAGTTTAAAGTTCGGTAGTTTTTATTCTCCCCCTCCTCCGTAAAGCCAGCACTAATAATATGAAAAATTACTAGCACTGATTAATAATATAACAACCAAAGGTATCTTCTCGAATAATTGTGAAATATGTGTAAAAATATAGATACATAAAAAAGACAAAGAGGCTGCAACAATTATAGTAAAATATCATAACTATATGGTAACAGTAATAAATACCAAGCTTAGAAGAGAAATAGGGACAAAGCTGAGTGTAATATACACAAACGTTTCCTTCTATTTCGAAATTATTGTACATAACATAGGTACCACTCGCACTAATATTCATCGATTTCCAAAAGACGTTTGACATCAATGCATTAGCATTAAAAATGGCAATGACGAATGTAGGATAGCTTATAGATATACGAAATTTATAGAACGCATATATAAAAATGCAATAGCCAATGTCAAACTTCACATATTTACAGAGACATTCAAAATTCAAGAAAGTATTTGACAATGCGATACCCTATCGCCAAAGTTATTTACTATAACGTTGACACTAGTCTTCAAAACCTTAAAATGGGGTCAAGGTATAAATATCGATGGAGAATATCTAAACCACCTGCGATTCGCAGATGATATTATAATTATATCAGGTAACATCAGGGATGCAATAAAAAAAGACCAACTGAAATTACTAGCCCAAAAGGAATTGATTCAGAATGGGCAGCCTTTGGGAAGCTACGTTATATTCTAAAGAATAACTTTGTATAGTCTACTTCAAATTATACCGTTATCTGCTTTAAGGAGGTTCTTGTAGATCAAGGATTTACAAGACACTTGTAACTCAGCATAAAGCACCGGCCGCATTCAGGTAAATTTACATATTGCGAAGAGACTGTGGCTACCTAGGAGTTATGAGTCAAGCAAGAAGCTAAATTCTCTGTTTATAATTCAATATTATAGATTACCCTGGTTAGTTAACTATTCCTATTTATATTAAACCTAGTATAAACTATGCATCAAAATTAGCTTCTTAATTAGATTGCATGAGTAATAAGTTACTTTTCAGAGCTTACATTGGATTGTTGCCGTATTGTCTGCCTTAATGACATAATTTTTTAAACTTAAGGAGCAAACAGCGTGAAGCAGTTGTTGATGAACTTCTGTGCGAAGTAGATATTGATTTCAAAATGGCAAATAATATATTAAATGTATGGAAAAACTCCTTGCTTAGGGTAAACCAAATATTGAATAGAGAGATTAAGTTGTAATAGTGTTCCAAAGGAACATTGCTAGAAATTATTAAACGTATGGAGTTTAAACATAACACTATAAACAAGCGTCACGTTATTACGGACCCAAACAATTGATGATTAGCCACAGATTCGAGTCTATCGATATTATAGAATGAATCAGAAAACTCAAACGGTAATAGGCCGGCCATGTGGCGCGACTTGAGGACAACCGGTGAACAAAAAGAACATTCGAGTGGAGACCAAGAGAGGATAAACAGATCAGAAGCAGAGCACCAAGCCGTTGCACGGATGATGTCAAAAAAAGTGGGAAACTAGATCAATATAGCAGAAGATAGAGAAAATTGAGAAAGCTTATAGACATCACATAGCTAACAGAGCGAAAGACAAGCAACACCCTCAGAAAAGGGACATACTTCACAGATTCTATTGTATTTAGCTTATAAAAATCGTAGGTAAAATGACGGACTTCATGTTATTTTAAACGCTGACTTAACGGCCCAACCTCGTTTCTCAGTATTAATATTCAGAATTATACAATACACTTATTTAGGGCCTCATAAAATTACAAAACTAGCCCATATCTTCACACAGTACTTGTCGGGTTTGCTTTTCATGTAGACCCTGAAGAATGCTCGTCCCCGAAAGAGTACAAGTTGTTCATCTACATATAAATGAGCACTTGGGTTCAAAGACTTCTTACAGTTTGAGACAAACATTTCAAATACGTCCCTTACTGGAGCCAGCTTATCTATTATGTATCGCTCCTCTCTAGTCTCAAAGTTATTAAAACTCAAGAAAATTGCAATTTCTTTGTATCTGTCTCTTGACATTGTAGCAGGTACTATAGGACGGCTGTAAGATATATCCTGACTCCAAAGCATATCTATAGCTTCTTTAGAACAATGCAGAGCTCCCGATGTGAGAAGATATCCAATGTAAGACTTGATTTTAATAGCGTCAACGCACTTGTAATTTCTAGTATTGTTCGGATTTTCGCGATTCTATTTATTATACAAAGCTTTGGTTTTTCTATTAGTCTCAGTTACGATTATGTTAATGATGTCAGGACTGAAAAATAGAAGAAAAGCATCTTGCACGCTGGAAATACCCGAGCTACAAGTTGTAAGTCCATGTACAGTTTCTTGAATATTGATTTTTGGTAATTTAGCTCGTGTGTTTATTGGTATCTTGGACTATTCGGTTCCATCTTTTGCCTCGTATTTTGTAAAACTTCGAACGTAACTGCTGGATTCTGCAGCAAACGGCTTCTATTCGGCTTGCGTCATCTTCCTCTGTTATGAAATCTTCTTCTTCTACATCACTTGCGGCCACTTCAACTTCATAATTATTTTCAACATCTGGATCATCATTCTCAAGTAAAAACAACATTATCTTGAAATCGTGGCACGATATCCATCTTCAACCGCACAATACGAGCAACTAACAGAAACTAAGTGAATTTTGTACATGCAGGTGCACATTCATAGTATGGGAATCCCAGACCCATGTGAGATGTCTGAAGTATGCTTAGAACCACAAGGAACAGCGAACTACACACAATACGGGGGAATTCCCTTACTTGATTGGAAATCGAGATAAGAAACCAACGCGACATACAAGACGTCAACAAATGGGTCAAGACAGGAAGAAAAGCGTGGAGCGAACACGTAGACCGCGACTGATAAAGTCAATCAGATAATATGGACACTTTGTTATGATACAGACTAATTAGTCTAATAGACGAAGACGATGAAGAAGAAGAAGATTAGAAATAATTAAGATCAATTTGAATACTCTGTAAAGATGGGCTGGGTTTAAACAGACCCCAGGCTGAAAAAATTTGTAAAAAACTGAAATAATATAATAAGCAGCTAGAGGAAACCCCAAAGAAAAGATAGATGATCGCCCAATATTCTGAATTTAAAATTAGGAAAGTTATTCAAAAAAATAATGGTCTGAGTCAGTCCGTTGAAAGTTAAGGCTTATTTCTGAAACAAGACACAGATCTATAATAGTAATTCGGACCCTCGTCTCTATTTATCTATTGGTATGGGGCTTATGTGCAATGCAACCAATAAAGGTGCTTATACAGAAACTATGAAAAATACAAACTAAAGTAGAACTTTGTTTGGCTATTTTCTATTGCCAACGAAGGTAGACAAAATCAAATCGCACATCTTTTAGATACTTCATGATAATGATTTAACTATTTGAAATTGTATTGGCTGGTTATCGAAAACAAAATCTTTGCTAATTAAATGCAAAATAACAGCTTAGCTCTACATAAATATGTACGAGATATTCACGGTTCCCCTTTTTCCGTATTACATATTTACATGAAGATTAAGGACATGCGTAAAACTTGTAAGTCTACTTTGCAAGCAAGCATAATTCGTATTCACTTAGTTCCACACTTGCTATACATTTGCATTGCAGGGCCACAATTTATTGTTGCAATCTGCAAATCGAATTACGCGAACCAGTTAACAGTGAAGTATCTGTTAACTGCAATAACTTCTGACTTGCTTAACTTTTATCAAGGATGTCGATTACAACAGTTGTGCAATGGAGCGAATCTGAAAAATCTGCGATATTAAACGCATTCGGAAGAACAAAAGAAACTGTACTTCAAGATATAGAAAATATAAAACTGTGGATGAGCAAACAGCCACATCTACCAGAAATTCCAGGTAAGACTAATCTGTAGTATTTACCATTCAAAATTTTTGCCCATAGGTCATTTGCTATTATTTGTCGAACGGTTAAAGAAATTTGTCTTAGTTGTCTATGTTGCAAATTGCGGTTACCTTGTGCTGAGGGTTGACAACGTAATTCGTTACCTTATGTAACCTCACATCTACGATATGTCAGAACCGCCGAAGGTAATTTTTACCTAAAGTTTGGTGTATTTGGTCGTACCTTTAAATGGAACGGAATCGTGAAGATAATTTTCTGAACACTATGATTATTAATAAAAAGAACAAACTTCTTAATTTACAGAAGGCATATAGTAATATATTTCTAACGTCAAAATCAATTCCAGGAAGGATTTCAGAACTGTTTGGAATTATCATCTTTATTAATCTTTTTTTTATTTTCTCATTCATTCGATACCTCGACCGATCTGACCGAATATCGGGTGACCTCGAGTGGCACCGCGTATCCACACTACTCTACCGAGGCCCCATTTTTATTAATATGTTCAATAATTATTATAAAACCTCAAACTGTTTCAACCCAGGAAATCATCAAAAAGATAAACTTTTACTTCCAGCTTCATAATAAATAGACTGAAATTATTTTCTGGGATAGCTGTACGTATGTATGAATGTCGAATCCAGAAGACGTAATTGTACATTTCATGAAAAGGACATCCGCTTCTTGAAGTGGCTCCTCATACTGTAATTTCAAAGTTTTCCGTCACCTGGACAAAAATCCCATCCATTACATGAAGTGGAACCCATCCTCTTCCAAATGGTGAAATTATACGAGACTACAGCATTTGGATAAGCAAATTGTCCATTTCATGAGAAGGTGGGATAGAAAACAATATTTGGTGTAATAATTGTTGCGTCGTCGCAAGTGGATGTCCAATTCGTGTATTTTAAGAATTGTGTTTGTGCGCAAGTGCCAGTGAGTTATAATTTTCATTACAACATACAGTGTTGAAGTATTCCTCAAGTATATGTGTTTGTTCTTTGCTTGAATGTTTAACGTTTATTTTTTTTGACATATATTGGTATAGTTTTTTTTTTCTTTTTTAGTATAATAAAGTAAAAAACCAAAACTCCCTTTTTCTTCCCACTTGACTACATAGCTATAGGTACGAAAACAGGAAACACGAAATGGACATCCACTTGCGACGACCCAGCAATTATTACACCAAATATTGTTTTCTATCCCACATTTTCATGAAATTGATAATTTGCTTATCCAAATGCTGTAGTCTCGTATAATTTCACCATCTGGAAGAGGATGGGTTCCACTTCATGAAATCGATGGGATTTTTGTCCAGGTGGCGAAAAACTTTGAAATTACAGTATGAGAAGCCGCTTCATGAAGTGGATGTCCTTTTCATGAAATGTACAATTGCATCTTCTGGATTCGACAGGTATAAACACCATTCGTATAGATAGCAAATAATTGGTTTTGTCATATTACTTGACAATTGAAAGATAATAAACAATAACAACTTTAGCTTCATTTTCATATTTAAAAGATATTTTTTTAAATACTGGGAAAGGATAGTCGATATTCACTATAGGTTCCTGTCATTAATTTAAACACGAAGTACTTTTATGCAACTGTACATATTTCTTGACTGGAGATTACGCCTGGACCGTTAGCTTTCCGAAACAAAGAAGTTTATTAAATGTAGATAAGAAACAAAAGAGTTACTTATTTTAGTGAATTGATCGGAAAAAGCTTTGATGCGCCAATCTCCGAAACGGTGCAAAATTTAAAATAATGACAGTTGATTTAGGGGTTACATATTGTGACGGGCGTATCTCGAATGAAGTCATTCGAAATATTCTATTTTGCGTGTATCTCGAGATGCTAATAATTCATTTGAATGGTAACAACTTCACGAAAGCGCGTGTAATGACGAGCTCATCTTAAATGAAATAATTCGAGATATGCTGTTATGCAGCGTCACTGAGATGCTAATAATTAATTCGAATGATGACAACTTTTCAAATACGTTCATTTAATGGTGCACGCATTTCAAATGAAATACTTCACCGAGATGCGAGTAATTCGAATGATAAAAACTTCTCAAATACGTTCGTGTAGCGATGCGCATTTCGAATGAAATAATACGAAATATTCGACTATGTATGCATCTCCGACACGCGAGTAATTCATTCGAATTATAAAAACTCTGGCATACGTTGTTTGGTAGCGCACGCATCTTAAATGAAATAACTCGAAATATTTGGTTATGCATCATCACCGAGATGCGATTTATTCACTCGAATGATGAAAACTTCGCGTATAGGTTTGTTTAGTGACGCGCGCATCTCCAATGAAATACATCGAAATATTCGGTTATGCAGCGTCACCGAGATGCGAGTAATTCATTCGAATGATAAAAACTTCTCAAATATGTTCGTTTAGTGACGCGCATGTCGAATGAAATAATACGAAATATTCGATTATGCATGCATCTCCGATATGCGAGTAATTCATTTGAATTTTAAAAACTTCTCGAATACGTTCGTTTTGTCGCTCACGCATCTTTAAAGAAATAACTTGAAATATTCGGTTATACAGCATCACCGAGAGGCGAGTAATTAATTGTTATGATAGAAACTTCGTACGTTTGTTTAGTGGAGCGCGCATTTCGAATGAAATATTTCGAAATATTCGGTTATGCAGTGTTACCGAGATGCTAATAATTCATTCGAATGATAAGAACTTCCCAAATACGTTCGGTTAACGACGCGCATTTCGAATGAATAATTCGAAATATACGATAATGCATGCACCACCGAGATGCGAGTAATTCATTCGAATTATAAAACTTCTCGGATTACTTTCGTTTCGTTGTTCGGCTGTTAATAGAAATATCGTTTGTGTTGATATATAATTCGAATGAATTTGTAGTTTGATAAGCTACTAAAAGATGAAATGCAAAGTTTGACATATTTGGCTTATGTTGTTTGATGGGATCGCATGTGCAGCTGAGTTACCAAAATAAGTTTTTTATAATTTCGAACCGTGCGGCTTACGTTAGGATTATTTATTTCTATTTTTCGATACTTCAATCAGAAATTTTAATTGTAGCATTGTTTAGATTGATTATTATTCAATTAAATATATTATTGTTATAAATTAGATAAATAATAGAATCATTTCACCAATTTCTGTTACTGTTTAAAAATATTAAATCAACCCAATTTTTTGATCTTAATCTGTTAAGATAATATGTAATCTGTTCGGCTTTTCATATTTCCTTCTCGTTTAAAACATTTAGTGGATAACTGCTCGCTATGATAACGCTTATGAAGATATAAACTGTTAATGAATTATAATATAGCAATTAAACATATCGTTAATATTTAATAACTTTTAATATTACACGGTGAACCATAAAACGACATTTAGAGAAAAGTTAATCTTACAATGTGATGAAATTTAAGTAAATACAGAACAGAATCGAGTCGAAAGCAATTTTAGATAAGAGCGGAACTGCCGAAATGCGCGCGCATTTTGGACTCGAATGATTAATTCGAATGAATATCTCGATTATTAAACTCATTCGAATCCTAAGCTTTCGATTATGCCCATCGCTAGTTAAATAACCTCAGCTATTCTTGGTTAAAATTTTTAACACGTGTTTACAATCACCCTGTATAATATTTTATTTTCTATTTTGAAATTATTTCGCTCTTGCATTTTTATACGGTGCACCACCAGGTTTTCGAATATTTGTTTCCCTTCTACTTTATCTAATCCCTTTTTCGTCATAGTATTTGGTTTTTATTTATTAAATTTGGCATCTGTACTCGCGTTGATCTTCTCTGTGATTTCCTTAGTCTTGATTTAAGTTTGCTACAGCATCAGAAATATTTTTCTCCATTTTGGTGTAATTCGTTTGCTTTTTAGTATTCGAGGTTTGTATACTACATGTGTCGTAAAATCGAGAGTCGTAGGTTCTTTTTTACTTACTCAATTAATTAAAATCCATGGCCGGTTATTATAAAACATGTACAAAACATTGTTACACAACATTTACATAAATTACTAAAAAAAAGTTAAAAAATACATGTTCCTGGTTTAACTTCCTTGGACTTTTGTGTTTAAAGTGACCTTGAAAGTTGCAACAGCGACTTGCAAATGCAGTTAAACAGTTTGGGCAAGGCCGAATATTTTTGAGTATTTGCGGTATTAAATATAAATGAAACTTCCTTGGTTTTGGAACACACTTTAATTTTTTGCATTGGTTTAGGTGCCACTACATGCCCTTTAAGTATTAAAGTCATCTTTCATCAACACCTACCATACCAGATCATGATTACCTACATTTTGTGACTGTTTGCGACTATGCATGTATGCTTATGCATTTAGTTTAGACTTTTTTTTTTTGGAAAATAAATGCGTTTATTATTATTATCATTACTATGGTTGTACTTAATTTTACTCAAGTTCTCCGTTTAACACTAGTTCACATCACCAATCATTGTTATCATTATTTTTTTTATTTATTACTATCTACTTAACTTTGTTTCAGCTGACAGAATAATAATAAATTTTCTAATACTAAATAAATTCAGGATAGAACAGACCAAAAAGAAATTGGATATGTATTATAGTATTAGAACCATTATACCCGAGTTTTATAATATGGATCCAAATGGTCCTGCCATACGTAATGTGATGGATGCGGCGTAAGTATTTGTTTTTTAACTTTATGCCAAATACGGTTACAAATTGTAATAGAGTTATGCCCTAGAGATCTTGGGGGCCAGGGGTGCTGTTCTCCTCTACCAATTGCACGCCCTTCAAACTGTTCTTTCAAAAATTGTCTGGTCGCCAGAGGGACATCATCTAACAATCCTCCCAAATGATCTTCTAGAAAATTTAAATATCTGTCGGCGGTTAAATGGTTCTCATAAACAAATGGACCAATGAGCATGTTATCAATAATTCCACCCCAGAAATTCACAGAAAAGCTATGTTGATAATTTGCCACCGTGATTTTGTGTGGATTCACCAAATCCTAAGCGTGGCTGTTCTTTCTGTTCATTAATCCATTCCTTGTAAATGTTGCCTCATCCGTGAATAAAATTCTATTACGTAGGTTTCGATTTTGAATGATCCGGCAAAATTCCATACGACTAGGGAAATCTGTAGGTAAAAGGGCTTGAACAGGCTGGAAAGAAATGGATATAATCCGTGATGTTTTAGCGTTCTTCAAACTCGCACTGGTGGTACATTAACTTGTGCAGATACACGAGGAACAGAGGTGCTGAGATTATTATCAATTTCTTGCAGTATGTCGTCCTCATTCTCTAGTAGTTGCTGTAGTGGACGCTCAGTCGACGGTTTCGGGAAAGTTCCCTGTTCACGTAGGTGTTTGTGCACTCGTTGGAAAACTCGTCGGTCTGCTAGTCGCCAATTTGGAAATCTCAGCCCACATTCTCGAACAGCTGCTACTGAGTTTCCATCACAAAAGCCGTGCATGTAATGGATATCGGCGTAATCTCGCGTTGTAAAAGTAAACTTTATAAACACTATTAATAAGCGCAAGCAGAGAAATCAACTTTAAAGTGCTTTACTGTTTGACATACAAGTAACTAATATCATGCCCATAGTAACGTGGACAGTTTGTATCAAATACCACTTAATATCATTTAGTGTTTCGACTGCTTCAGTATTTAACTAAACCAGACCATAACTTCTCTAATAGTCGATTTAGAGAAAACCACTTCTCCTACACGTACGTGAACTAGTGACCCCACGTCATGGGACACCCTGTATACTTATCATTCGTAACAATGAAGAAGAGAGAGTTACGAGAAGACACCTGCCACATACACCAGTCTAAGAAAGTAGCAATTTGTTATTTTGTCAGCATAAAGATGGTTCTCATAAACTTTATGTTTTTCAATTTTTGTATGTCCAGAAAACGTTATATTTAAAATAATTTTCAAAAAGTCGCACATTTAATAAGAAACTGATCATATGTCTTGTTCTTCTTCTTCTTCTTATCTGTAATGTAGGTTCAAGATCTGTTACTTCGGGTATATATCTATCACGGTGTAGGTAGTTCTCTTGATGTGCTCTGCCAGCTATCACGCCATCTCTTGTTTGGTCTTCCTGATAGTCTGGTTCCTATTGGCTTTCCATTGCGGGCTATTATGATTAGTCTGTCGTTTACCATTCGTGTTATATGTTCGTTCCAGTTTCTGAGCCATTGTCATACCATCTAACAATGTCCTTCGTTTCGCAAGTTCTTCTAATGTCGTCGTTTCTTATTCTGCCTTTCAGTCTCAGTCCGGTTATCGATCGTAATACCTCCATTTCATTTATGCTCATTAGTTTTTAAATTTCTGTTGAATCGACTTCTGTTTCTGCAGCGTATGTCATGATTGGTCTTACACAGCTTTCATATATGCGTAATTTGCTCTCTGTGTTCATGTTATTGTTCCTCCATACGATGTCTCGTAAACAGCCCAATATTGTCGCTGCTTTAGTATTTTGACGTAGAACCTTTTTGTGGAGCTCCCCAGAGCTTGTTATGCTGACATCTAAGTAATCTATTGGCATGACTCAACTGGGTTGTTATTGACGACTAATTTTCATCTGATGGGCTTTTTTGATATTGTGGGGCATTTTGTTTTCCTTGTCGAAATGATAATGTTATATTTCTCCACTTCTATTTTGAAACTACGTAATAGGTTCATTGTCCGTCATCGTTTTCACCTACCAGGACCGCGTCATCATCGTTACGAACAATCTTTATCTCTTCATTGCCGAGAGGGTATCCATTTCCCTTCGTTTTAATGGTATCTATTATTTTGTCCATAATAAGGCTTAATAGCCTGGGGCTAAAACTATCACTCTGTCTGATCCCAGTTGATATTTCAGTTCTTTAATTAAATTGTTATTGGCCAGTTGTGTTCTTATTATGTTACTGGGTATCCCTGTTTCTCTCGTTATTTTTACTTTATCGTGTAGTCTTATTTGATGGAATACTTTTGTGAGATCTACAAGGTAAAAGTAAACTATATTAATGTATTCCATCTACTTTATCGAGTTCTCCGCTATTTGTCCAATAATAAAAATAGTGTCAATGGTGGATTTGTTTCTTCGACATCCTCCTTGTTCTTCGTTCATTGACATTAAGTTGTTCATATCTGTAGCTATGATGCTTGTGAAAAGTTTCATTACTGAGATCAGTAAGGTTCTGTTTCTGTAGTTTGCTGGATCTTTGTTACTGATTTTTGATAATCAGTACTGTTATGCTTCTTTGCCAGTCACTTGGTATGTTAGGGCTCTTTTATATTTTTTTAACCGATTGTGTATTTAGCTCGCTAGGGATTCTCCACAAAATTTAATAGGTTCGCTTAGTTTGGTATTTTTCTCCTTTTTTTATCTGATTACATGCTCTTTAGTTACTACCATGTTTGGTTGTTCGTCGATCTTATATAACTAAAGTAAAACAGTTCTACTTCTTACAAATTGAGCGCATAAAATGGATATTGAACATACATCTACAGGGTATCTACATGAAGGTCGGATAAATTACCCGCATGTAAAACTCATCAAACCAGACAGAAAAATCTGCATCAACACCATTGTATCGTGGACCATATCCAGCGGGTACAGGTCCTTAGTGCTTCTGTTTATGCTTCAAGAATCGTATTTTTTAGGAACATTATAAGAAAAGTTACCAAAAGCTTTACTACCAACACTTTATTTACAGATGGCTTTATCAATCTGCATAATAATCATGTTTGGACCGACGAAAATTCTCACCTTGTTGTCTACTGAAAATACCAGCAACGATTATCGTTCCTTCAGTATTTTGGAATACCTGTCAATATTTCTACTAAGTCGCTTAACTGGTAAACTACATCTTGTCTTCTTAAGTAACACTTTACACCTACTACTGGAAAACGTGCTTCTAAAGGTTCATCTGCGATTTATGCACGATATGACTGATACACATCTATGAGGTCTGATTGCAGAACCACTTAGATAGCCCGATGTTAACATAAACCTATACATTTGGGCAAATATTATATTTATTTACCTAGTAGTGCCTTTCCTAATTATTATTTTACAATAATGCAATTTATTAATTAAAAATCAAAATCTTCTTTATCTCTAAAACCGTTGATTTATGGACGTATATTGAATAAGACTTTATTGTTTGGTTTTATGAGTACTATACGTGGGCAAATTACCAGATATTTTTTAAACACCTTATATACAGAGGTATACAATGTCTGCCGGCGCCTTTCAAATCCCTATTCTACGTTACTTTCTTCTATTGCTTCAGTAACACCCTCTTTCTAATTTCGTCTAGATCGGTCATATCCATCTATCTGTATTATTTCCTTGGTTTCTCTTCATTTATCCAATGCAAGTACCCAACCCATATTGACTGCTGTATTTGTATATTGTCAATCATATAGGGGCACGCATTATCTTCCTTATAAGTTGTTGCTAATATGTTCTAATCCAAATATTCTTGCGGATCTACGCCAGAAATCCATGTCTGTGGTTAACCGATTTCTCTTATTCCAATTGCTTATCTGCCGTAATTCAGGCCATAGGTGCTAATACTTTTCGCTATCATGTTATACATATTTAACCGATTTCTTTTTGTTTGCTATTATTTTAATCCCGAAAGACTGGCTTCATGATTGTTATTGACCTCTTTGAGCGTTTCTTACATTTATTTCTACGTCCCCTTTTTCACTTTTTCCTAAAACCTATAGGATCTAAGAATTTCTAAGCAGCACACTCACCTATGACTTGATTATTTTCTAATTATTCTCGCTCCCTTGATGTTCTTTCAATGTTTAAGTATTTGTTCTGCTTTAAGTTGAGTTCGAGTTCCCATCTTCTCATTCCTACAATATAGTGAGGCATTTGTTGATCTACATTATCTGGAGCTAGAAATACTTGATCATCCGCAAACTGTAATAAATCTATGGCGTATCTGTCGATATACCCATTCCAGCACGCTTTCGCTTCTATGTTTTAGTGCTTGACGTATGTATATTTTAAACAGAGTTGGTGATATACAACACCCCTATCTTACACCCATTGTCACTTGAAACCCTTTTGTCATTGTATTGTATATTTTTATTTCTGATACAGAGCATTACATATATTTAGTTACTTTTACAAAAGTGTGCTTCCACACGTAAGTTATAAGGCTTCCCATAATTGTGTTGGTATACTATCGCATGCTGTAATTAAATATATAAATATCAGACGTTCTTCCTGATTAGAAGGTATCTTCCTTTCAATCAATTATATCAAAGTGTCTAAATTATAAATAACAGATCATCTAGCCTAATTATCTTTTTTCATGTGGCAGTATTCGTGTCCCAATTTGCCTTTATTATATATACAACATATATATATATATATATATATATATAACATATGTAAGCCATTATACATTTTTGACGTATATCCGACCCACTAATATAACGATTGAATAACTGTGTAATATCTCTGCAAAACGTTTCCATGCCAAAGATAATTACAGCTTGACTAATCTAGCTGAAACTTTGCCCGCGAACTGAGAAAAGTTGCTTAAATGGACACGGAGCCGATATAAACTTGAACTACGCGCTTGCAATATCAGCACAGGCCGAGAAATAATAGTATTAGCCTGTCAGTTTAACCATTGCATTTTTAATACAGTCATCGCACCTAATTATATTCGAATCCAACTTACTAGTATACATAATTCTAAATTTTTGTTTACTTTCAAATTCCAGAGGGTGTATTTAAAACGACAAAACTTTTTTATTTCAGGTGCTTCATTCCTATGCCAAAATTAACGAAAAAGTTAGAGCGCGTTCTCGTTGTAAAATTAAAAGATGCTGATATAGACATCGATCCTCTTGCATACATATGTTACGTGATAAATATCACAGAAATACGCCTTAGAGAGGAACACACTTTGGAAGAACTGCAAATTTATGACCTAGCGGGACTAAAAGTCAATCATCTTACCAAACTTACACCATCACTTATAAGAAAAGGAAACTTTCTTATGGAAGTAAGCAAAAGTTCTAAAATTAATTAGTACGCTCTATGTTCATTGTTACGGTATAGTGGTAACAATCACAACTGCCATTCCAATTATACAAAACCGCGTCTATTTTAATATGTGTGTACACATACAGATGATATATATGACATATTTTCATCAAGAATACCAAGTACTTGAAAAACACTGATTTTCAGAAACACCTTCTATTTTCCCACACACTCAGCGTAATCCTGAATATTTTCGATAGTTATAATTCTGAAAAATATTTATCAAAAAAGCCCCTGATTTTATTTTAAAGTTGTGAAATCATAGAAACAAATTAAAATTTTCCATTTGTAATTAATTAAAAATCTCATTATTGTTTGGCCAAGTTGGCCGTAGAACAAAAGTAATATGCTGGTTCGTTAAAAGTAATAAAACGTGCTGAACGATACATTGAAAATTACCAGATTCGAGATATTTCCTGCAAAATCAAAAATGCGGATATAATAACGTTAGAGTTGGAAATTTGTACCTATCTAATTTCCATCATCATCAACGATCAACTGAAGCCATTTATTACTTATTTCTTGTTTTAATTTATTTGTGATCCGTGTTTCTGGAAATATCCGTCATATTCCGGAGCGTGCTAGATGTCACTGGAATAATCTAGATAATCCTTTTTACCCTATATAAGCAGCGGACCATGATGAGGTTATTCATCATTTAAAATTGTGTGCTATATAGCCGACTGTGTGTTGAGTGCAATAAATCGATAACAAATATTTACAATTAAGTACGTGCTATACTCATTCTGTTGAAGATGGATAAATTCTTAAAGCGGTCATTGAAACGTTCTGCGTCTTGTAGTGACAACAGTACAAAGAAAAATATACGGTAGATCGATGAATACCACAAATATGATTTTACCGTTATTTCCCAGAAACCCCAGTGTAACTTTGTCAAAACAAAAGTATGAAGCCATCGAAACTATTTCGACATTTAAATGCCAAACATCCAGATGTAAAAGGAAATTCTTTGAAAGGAAGTTAAATTCCCTTCACAAGGAACCAACCACTTTTACATCAGCAACCACTACTAATGAAGAAACACAACTATCAAGTTATCGAGTTGCATTTCGCATTGCAAAAACCTGTAAGCCACATACAATTGTTGAAAATCTGATTTTACCAGCACGTGTTGTAATGGTGCAAATAATGATTGGGGAAAATGAGGCTGACAAGCTGAAAGCAATCCTCTCTCTAATAATACTATCCAAAGAAGAATAAATACCATGGCAGAAGATATTCGAACAGAAGCTGTTGGAAATATGAAAAAAGTACGCATTTTTAATTACAGATGCACGAAGCCACGGATATTTCTAACGGTAACCAACTCATAGCATAAGATACAATACTAGACATGGACATTGCCAAAGATATTTTATTTTGTACTGTATTAGAAGTCAATACCAACGGAAAACGTTTATTTGACATGCAAAGTATTAATTCGTATGAGATTGACTGGGCAAAATGCGTTTCTATATGCATCGATGCGTCAAGGCTACGACAGGACATCAAACTGGTGTTATTTTTAGATTAAAAAGATAATGCTACATAGTTACACTGTTTTTTACATTGA
>JABXWE010022516.1:0-14903 GCA_014611495.1 Limonius californicus
ATTCTAGCAAAATGCTTCAATTAATGAGCATCTAGTTCTGAGTTAGAGTGCTTTAAAGTATCAAAGTATCAAAAATTCTAGCAAAATGCTTCAATTATCGAGCACCTAGTACTGAGTCAGAGTGCTTTATAGTATTAAATATCAAAAATTCTAGCAAAATGCTTCAATTATCGAGCACCTAGTACTGAGTACGAGTGCTTTAAAGTATCAAGTTTAAAAAATGCTGGCAAAATGCTTCAATTATCGAGCACCTAGTACTGAGTCAGAGCGCTTTAAAGTATCAAAGTATCAAAAATTCTAGCAAAATGCTTCAATTATCGAGCACCTAGTACTGAGTCAGAGTGCTTTAAAGTATTAAATATCCAAAAATTTCATTTATGTAGTACGAGCATTACCAAGTACAGTGTTTAAAAAAAGTAAAGCACCAAGTACTGAAGATAAATATATCGAGTAGAAAGTACTTATTGTAGTAAGTATTTCAAGCCCTTCAAGTGCTTCAGGCACTAAAAGGTGCAAGCAGTGTCTTTAATTCATCATTTACAATCTAAATTTTACGTGTTTTGTTATTTAGGACAAACACAGTACCTTTTAATATAAAAAATAAACATTTTCTATTCCATGTAAAGGATCTTTGATTTCTTAAAAAGTAATAGTATGAAACAGAAAGTATTCTTCGCTTTCAGCTACACTAAATAAATGTATTGTTTAAGACTTAACACAGTACATCTTAAATCTTAAAAATATGCATATTCCATGTGAAAAAGGCAAAAGAATGAAGTGTTTTAATCACTTTGAAGTGCTTCAAGCACTTTTAAAGACTTGAATTATTTTCTAAAGTAAGTGAAATACTAAAAAAGGACTTCAATCACTTTAAAAGTGCTTTAAAGTCCCAAGTACTACTCATACAAAGTATTTCAGATGTCAAGTACCAAATACCTTTTTTAAAAGTAATTAAAGTACAGCGCTGGAAGCCCTAAAAGTGCATCAAGCACTACATTGAAGCTCTTTACTAAACCGCTTTACCCCTCTCTGGTTGTTAAATGGGTCTTTTTTTCAAGTTTGTTATTTGAGATACGCATCAATGACAATTTTTGGTTTTTTTTTATTGGAGTTTGGTAGAGCATTTTATTTACTTGGCATCAGCCCAAACATTTAATAGAATTACATTGCACAATTATTAGGGAAAATGCATAAAACTAAAATCGATTAGACCATATAATCAAAACAATGGAAAATAAAACAACTGCTTGCCATTCACAATTGGCAGATTTGATGTTTCGGTTGCAGCTAACAAAGTGCTCTGCAATTTATTTTGAACGAACCTGATAAAATGAATAATTTTTATGAGTAAGTGGATATGTTGCTTCAAAAGTTTACACACATCACACATTGCTTTTAAAATTTATTTAAACTTTAATCTCAGAATATTTTATTAAACGCAAAATTTCTTATTTTTTGCTCAGTATTTCTACCTTTAATTTTGGAATTATTACATTTTTTTTTAAATTAGGTATAACTAAAACTGTTTAAACAATATTTGCTTTGAAGGTTTGTCGTGATTGAATATTGACTGAATGTATAATAATAAAAAAACAATAATTAACACACTACTATGGTGCTATACTTAGAAGAGTTTTATGAATTTAAATGAGATTATTATTCACTAGGAACCGGCTATACAGTAATGGTGCCAACTTCCGTCTCTGGAACCGTTCTGGACTTCAAATTAATGGATAGGGGAAGGAGTAAGGTCGCGATTTTGGGATTTCTTCGAATTTGCGTTCAACCCCCCCCCCTCTCGCGTATGTTTCGGCGTAAGAGATGCCGTTCCGGGGCTTCGGACAGCCGCCTACGGTTCTGAAACTTTTTTTATTTCCGGTGATAGTTCGACCTGAAGGTGGGTTAGGGGAACGCGTTCTAAGCGCTAAAGAACTAGACGTAACGGTGTATAGGTGCAACCCCTGCCCGAAACCTTTCGAATCTAATTAACCGCTAAAAACTTTTGGACAACATAACCTCAATCTCCGCACGGTCGCGCTAAGATTTTCGCCGAGGAATTGCTGTGGCAACGGGGTCCGTCCATGTTTACACATTTGGTTTTTTTTAAATTAGCACCTAGTTTAAAAAACTAACCATTAATTTTTATCTGTTACATTCTTATACTACTGTAGAACGCAAATAGGGCTGCGGGTGTCTCGGAGGTGTGCGTTGACAAATCAGTGGAGTGGGAAGCGGAGCTTACTTTTTACTTGGCTCTCGAGTGGGTAACATAGGTACATTCCCTTAGAAGGTAGCAGCTTCCAAAACTTATTTGTTAAACTTGCTGTTAATTGATTATTGTTGTTTTCTTTATTTGTTGTTTGTGCTATTGCTGTTTTTGTTGTTGCTGTTTTTTGTTATTTGTTGTTTGTGCGTACAATTGCTGTCATTTCTGCATCTATATATATCAAGCTCTGTAACTACAAGCAGTTATGGCTGCATTCCTGCATCTACTGAAGAAAAATGGCCTTCAAGACTAAAGTTAAAGGAAAAGTTTTAAGCGGCCAATCCCGAGAAATCATAAGTGCCGTTTTAAAATTTATGAGGGAGGAGAGTGAAGCTGCCTAACCAATAATTGCCCTTTCGAAGGTTCAAGAACGCGTCGCACGTGCTACTGGTGTTTCTTTACGTTCTATCCAGGCAATTGCAAAAGAAACAAAAAAGGTGGAAGATGGTGAAGTAGCAACATTTTCAACGCCTAACAAAAAAAGGAAGAAAACGCATACGAAAACAAATCTTGACGACGCAGACAAAGATGTTTTAAGGAGAATAATTATAAACTTTTATGTAACAGAAAAGACAGTTCCCACCGCAAAAAAATTTTGCATAAATTTCAAGATGTGATTAATTATACCGGTAGTATCGACAGCCTAAGAAGAGAAATTCGAAGTGTAGGGTTCCGTTGGAGAAAAACTATATCCAATAGAAAAATTATCCTGAGGAATGGGAAATCCTACCGTGAAGAAGGACGCCCTATCGTCTACATGGACGAAACCTACATTCACTCATCCCATACAACCAATAAAGTCTGGAGTGACGATACTACGGATGGATTGCACAAACCCTTATCAAAAGGACAAAGATTAATTATTGTTCATGCCGGTGGGGAAGATGGCTTTGTGAAAAATGCAGGTTTAATGTTTAAATCCGAAAGTACCGCGGGGGATTATCACAGCGAAATGAACTTCAATAATTATAAGAAGTGGCTTGAAGAGAAACTTATCCTAAATTTGCCACCACAAAGTGTTTTAGTGATAGATAATGCGCCAATCATAATGTAGTAGCAGAAAAATGCCCTACAAGTGCAAGCAGAAAAGATGATATGAACTCCTGGCTCAGAAAAAAAAATACATATACCTTTTATGGACACAATGTTAAAATCAGATTTATATGAATTAATTAAAACACACAAACCACGATATAAGATATATCAAATTGACAAAATTTTGTTAGAAAAGGGGCATAACGTTCTACGGTTGCCACCATACCACTCAGATTTAAGCCCAATAGAACTGGTATGGGCTTCGCTTAAACAGTATGTGGGACAACGTAATGTTAATTTTGATTTATAGAAGTGGAAAAACTGTGCAGTGACTGTTTTGAATAATTTTTACCATAGGACTGGAAAGGCCGATGCGAACACGCCAAAAAGTTTGAAAATCAATTCATGGCACAAGAGCCCGCCTTAGATTTAATTGTAGACAATTTAATTATAAATTTAGGTGAAGATGATAGCGAAACGGAAACTGATTTTGAAAGTGATAGTTCAGATGGAAGTTTATCGGGAATGGAATATTTGAATTAATATTTTTTTATATATTTACAACTAGAGAGCGGATTTTATGCACTATAAAATACCAAAATATGTGCACATACATGCACTTAAAAATTGAAAAATATTCATTATTAATTTCGAAATATGCAAATAAACTGTAATTATAAAACATGTGCTTTTTACATTTTTTTTTTAACTAAAATCATTTAACTGCTGAGGATTACATGGAAATTTTACTGAGAATACGGAGTCATCGGAAACACAAATTTAAGAAGCACACAACAAAAGAACTGCATTCCATATGTATAATCCGGAAGTATTAGGTAGTTGTTAAACCAGGCAACAACTAAATAACTACCTGCTCATATTAGAAACTACATTTAAAGGTATTTATTTTAAAAATGCATTGTTTTAATTTTGAACAGGGGCTCCGAAAATATTTCATAAAGTGGATCACATCTAACTTGGAAAAATTTAAAAAGATTAAATTATGCACAAAAATGCGAAATATGTATAAAATACCAAAATATGCAGTACTTGGTCAAATATGCAAAAATTAATTAGTGCCAAATAAATGCAATCAGGGCAATTCATCTCAAACCGAAGGAAGCCATTCTACTATAAAATATAAGCGATATGTAGTTTGCATAATATCCACTCTCTATTTACGTTTAAACATTAGTACTTCTTTAATTTGAAAGTTCTTTTATTGCAATTTTTTGTATAACTTTTATTAATTAGACTCATTTAACCTTTTCTTTTGTGTACATTTATTTAAAGCTTGTAAATTGTAATAGTAAACGGATTTGGAATTGGAAAGTCATTGGACATTTCTTAGAAACGTCTTAAATGTAGGTAAAACTAAAGTTCCTTTAAAATTAACATAACTTTATGAGCGCTTAATGGATCATTAGCACTTGTAATCTTAATAATGCTTAGAAACAGCTTTCACATTTTACATAAAAACGCAAGTTAATTTTTGCGGCTGAATGTATTGGCAGTGTGATGTATGTACTTCGTCTCTGTCACTCATTCAACATCTTTGTTTATCTTGTGCGCAGCTGAGCCGCAACCGTATTTGCGGTCTAGTGTAATTACTTAATAACTAGATTCCACCCAGCGATGTCCTTTAGACTTTTCCAGCTTATATTTACATTCTCACTCGCGCAGTATGCTCCGATTTTACACAGCCACTACACAAGCTCAAATGGTTTGGTCCTCTTCAGTCTTCGGACTAGGTGTTGGTTGTCCAGCAGTTGAAGAGCTTCTGCGTTCTCATGAGGGTGAAGTCTGGTTTCATGTTTGCCAGCATACCTTTTGATCTCGTCTTTTACCATTGGAATGTTGAGGTCTCGGTGTAAATCGGAGTTACGTACATACCCTGGAGCGTTAACCCTGCGTCCGACACGTTGAATTGTGTAACATTTTTAGACAGATGGGGTGTGAGAAACCCCAATCTTTTTTTAGTTTTAAAAATTTACTATGTGCATTTTGAAATAACATTAATTAAATTTGCTTTCTGTAACGACTCCTCTGTGAAAAAAAATATTGCATGGTTTGCAGAACAAGAACATAGAATTTATATTTTTGCTTTAGAACAAAAAATGGTTTTATTGAACAAAAGAAAGCAGCGGTTGCTACAAAATTTTTATTGCATATTATAAAACATTAAAATCATAATTAAATAATCTGACAGCACTAGAATAAAAGTATTAAAGAATTATAATACAAAAAACGTAGATTGGAGATAACAGGAAGAAAGTCATTGGTCCTCAATTTCTACCACTTCTGCGCAAGTTTCACAGTACATTTTAGCGTGTTCCAGGCGTATAAACTTTTTGCATGCTTTACAAACGGATTTTGTTTTACAATCAGGGGCACGGGGATACTCTTAACATCTTCCTTGTCTATTTGGTTTTGTTTTTTTGGTAGGGGGCTCGGATGTTTCGCTCTTATTCTGCTGTTTGTTCATTTATAAAAAATAAAAAGCACCGAAGAGGGGTTTTTGCATTTTTTGCGAAATTCTTTACACCGGGTAAGTGCGTTATGATATTTTCTGACCTTGTTCGTACAGATTGCGTAGGGCAATTTTTACCCCACTTTATACAGTCTTTGTCAAAATATTAATTTTTATTTCCTTGAGCCGAATTTTTTTCATTTTCGCTGTTGCCTAAATTTCCTTCAAATTCTTCTCCACTACCTGCAGTTTCTTGGCTATCGTCGGCATCTTCTTCAAATTCTGGGTAGTCGCTACCAATGCTTACATTATCGCAATCCTCTTCACCATCAGATCCACTAATTTCATCATCAGCTTGTATTTGTTCTATAAACTCTGAAGCCGCTTCATTTCTCTCACGTAGTCTCCCATTTTGCTATTTTGTATAATACTATGAATATTATACAACAATACTAATTAAAAGAAACGTTTATTACCTTGAAACTTGAAGTAACAACTCGATCAACTATCTTCCTGGCGTACAATTTTAGAACGCATTATGACAGGTGGGGTGTGAAGAACCCCAGCCGAACTATAACGCGTCCTATTCAAAAACACCCAACTTATTACTGATCGTAAATGCTAATACCGTAGAAGCGACTATATGTGGAAGTTACCGAGCAGTCCCAACCCCTAGGCGCGAATTTCAAAAAGTTACATACAATTTTCGACGCTTGGGGTTTGTCACACCCCACGTGTCGGACGAAGGGTTAACTATGTTATGCAACATTTTGTTTTGAAATGTTTGAATGGATTTGATCTTAGTATCACTGGCGCAGCCCCAGAACTGAATGCCACATAGCCATGCCGGTTACAGGATCTGATTGTAGATCCGTAATTTGTTGTGTATTGCCAACTTGGAATTTCTACCAAGGATCCAATAAAGTTGTTTGTATTTCAGATTAAGCTCAGCTCTTTTTTTCTTCGCATGCTCTTTTATTCGGAGCCTGGCGTCCAGGGTCATTCCTAGACATTTGGCGTTATTTTCATAGGGCAGAACGGTACCATTGATATCCAAGATCGGAGGGTTAACTAATTTTTTGTTGGTAAAACTAACATGTATAGATTTGAGCTCGTTTAACTTGATCTTCCATCGTTTGGTCCAATCAAGTATTTTGTTGCTAGCTACTTGCAGTCTTCTAGTAGACATATCTTGCTCTTTGTCCACTACGAGGAGTACAGTGTTGTTTGCAAATGTGTCAACTGTGATCCGATCTACGGCTGGTACATCACTAGTATACAGCAGGTAAAGGATAGGCCCAAGAACACCACCTTGAGGTATGCCCGCTCGTATTTCCTTCAGGTTAGAATATTCGTCTTCCTATTTTATTCTGAAGAGTCTGTCTGAGATATATGATGTTAGTATCTCTACATACTGTTTCGGGAGTATTTTGTTTAATTTGTATATCGAACCTGCGTGCCGTACTTTGTCGAAGGCCTCGGTAACGTCTAAGAAGACTGCAGAGCAGATTTGTTCTGTTCAAGAGCAGATCCTATTACATCAGTGATGCGATGCACTTGATCGATGGTTGAGTGTTTTTGTCTAAAACCGAACTGGAAATCTGGTAAACTCGTTGAAATCTATAGGTCTCAAAATGGGATAAGGTAGATAAGTTGTAGAATAAAACCACAGTCAGTCCCACAAAATAAATATAATGTTGTTAAAGGTTAACGTTTTCGAACCCACTAGGGTTCATCTTCAGACTAAAATAACAATATAAATATAAAAATATTTCACATTTTCAGATGAAGCAAAATAAATGTACCTAGTAATACAATATCAAAGTTACAAAATGTTGAAGTATTGTATGAGACATTTTTGAATGAAAATAACCAAGAAACTAAAAGTGACACTCCATAATTAACTAAACATATCACGGCAACGCCGAAAAATAAATATTATTGAAAAGTAAATCACACCATGGTAATAAGTAATATTTTGTATTTAAAGTTAAGAAACCCAAACAACTTCAATACTTCAATATTTTGTAACTTTGATATTGTATTACTAGGTAAGTTTATTTTGCTTCTTCTGAAAATGCGAAATATTTTTATATTTATATTGTTATTTTAGTCTGAAGATGAACCCTAGTGGGTTCGAAAACGTTAACCTTTGACAAAATATTTATTTTGTGGGATTGACTGTGGTTTTATTCTCTTTTATCAGAGGTCTTAGCCTTTTAAGGAACAACAAATAATGTTGAGACAATAGGCAAGAGGAAAATGGGCCTGTAGGATTTTGCCTCGTTAGGTTTTTTACCTGGCTTTGGCAGCATGATTACTTCTGCAACTTCCAGCTAGTAGGAACATGTTTTAGTCTGAAAGCTGCGTTGAATAGGTAGGTGAGTAAGACTATGCCTTTTCTGGGCAATTGTTTCGGTATTTCGCCGGTGATCAAATCTTAACCTGGTGCTTTTTTTTTGAATTGAGGTTCGTTTTAATCTCCTCTGCTACTTCATTTGGGGCGGCTGGAATGATGTTTTCTGAATCTTGATTGTGTGTTTCAGGCAGTAGGTTTTCTGTTTGCGTTTGATTGGATGTAAAGATGTCAGCTAAATGTTCGGCAAACAGATCAGCTTTCTGCTTACTATCCCCATAACACATGGCTTTCAAACAGGTGGGGGCACGGCGCTCCTAGGTGCCAAACGTATCGGCGTGTCTTTGAATGCCGCAGTCAAGAACCCAACAATTTCGCTGTTTCGAATCGGCACAGCACACCAACAGCAGTCCGAGGTTTTGCCTGTATTTTCAGGAAAATTGAAAATCCTCCGTGGGTTGTAATTTCGGTATTTCGGAGAGAGCGTCGCGAGTGCTATCCAGACAGGTAGAACCAATCGAATCGGCTGAGATAGGTCGCCGCAAGGAGGCGCGGAAATTGTTAACTTGGAATGCCGTAACTCCATAACCAAATGACGTGCGGGGGCGGGATTTTTGCTGATGCGTGAAGCGTTTTCGACTCGTGTCCATCGAACTCGCGCGTTTGCACAACCGAGCCGTTGGAAAGCTACACTGTAGGACCACGCCTGTACCCCAAAGTCGTTTGCTCTCCTAAAAGGGCGGAACATTTTTTGCTTCTTTTGTAACTACCGGCATTCGCTCTTATAAAATACCATTGCGAACCCCATCCTTCCTTCACCCTTCTTTTCTACCGTCCCACTTTCCTTTCTCCAAATCCCATCTTTATTCTTTTCTCATTTCTTTCTTGGTCTTACCCCCCCCCCACCATTTAATTTTGTCCGCTTTTTCTCTCGCCTCTATGTGCTCCCATTTCATCGTTCTTCTTTCCTTCCTTCAACCACTTTCCTACTTCTTTTTATTTCCTCAGCCCCTTTCCCCCCTTCTTCCCTTTCCCATTTTCCTCTTATCCTTCTCCCCCCGTTTTCTTCCAATCCCCTCAGTATGCCTCCCTTCTCTTTTCTCGTTTCCTGTCCACTTCATACTTTTGCCCCGTTCCTGTTTTTCCTCCCGCTCGAATGGTAGAAAGCTCCGTCACCATTCCCCTCTCCCACAAAGCTGATTATAAATAAAATAAGTATGCCATTCTAAAATGCAACTGACATACCAAATCTACCGATTCGTTAATTAAAAGCTTTTGTCTAAATTAAATTTTTTAAATTAAAGCAAAAGAGGAATTGATAAAGAAAGAAAGAAAGAAACTCCATGACCTACCTGCTGCATCAATTTTCATTTGTTGACAGTTTGTCAGAAATTTTGTAATGGTACTCTATTAAATGTTTATGCAGGTGAAAATCAAATAAAATACTCTACCATTATTAAAAACTTAAAAATATTTTGTAGGTAAAACATGCCTTATAAAATTTCTGATGATATCATAACAAAAAACTGGCAACACTAAGGCGACATTTATTTTCCTGAGATTGTAGAAAAAGTTCTCCCATTTAACAATATATAGGGTTTTTATGTTTTGTTTTGTAGAAGACACTGTGTATCGGATACCTACTCGACCATTTTAGTTTTCATTTTGACATTTATCATGTTTATGTTTGTTTTGCAGGCCTTAATTTGTCTAGTGGATAAAAAGTCTGGTGATAAAAGCAAAACCCGGCCGAGGTTTGTGAAACAAGATCAGGTTGCCATTATGAGAATAGAGTGTGCGGGCGTTATCTGCCTAGAGCAGTTCAAACTTTTCCCACAGATGGGTCGTTTTACTCTACGTGATGAAAGTAAGTTAACTTGGAGCTGCGTTAAGGACCGTTACCTAAATGTTTTCTTTTTGCTGTTTTGCAGATAAAACAATTGCAATTGGCAAAGTTCTAAAAGTTGTGGAGTAAATTGTATTTTAGACCATATGATATTGGACACTACAACTCCGCAGTATATGCAAATGTAATGGACGTTTCAACAAACGAATCAAATGAACGCCACACAATAATACTTTTTTATACATCCTATAAGGTCTGTTAATTAATTAAGACTCAATTGGTGCTACTCGATTGAAGTAGCAGTATGAAATTGTACATTATTTGATTAATTTCTTTTTTATTGATTTATTTAATTTTTCCACTGTAATTATATATTTTATGAAGGTGTATTGGTTTGAATTATGTTCTCGATAATTATAGTCCTAATTTTTACTTGCATAGTCATTTATTTATTATTATAAACCACTAGCTATTTTATTTATTTGATCTGGAATACCATTTTGGCTCTGTTGGTAGAGTTGTCAGATTTGTGGCACATTTTCTTTCCTTTGGTTTGGAACATTTCGACCAATCATATGGATCATGACAGAAAGATAGTGGCAAATTGTTAACAGAAACTTTAAAAATTGTTACTTTTAACCAGTCCAATACTATCAATTCAGGTGTTTGAATTAGCCGTAGATATTGGACCAGTTTGTTTTGTAAGTTACTTTTCGTTTGGTTATTTGAATAGGTTTGACAACTCTACAAGGTTGGTGTATGATTCCATTGTGTGGTTTGTTCATTGCACAGTCAAAATTGGAAAGTAATTTATAAAATATTGGTGCTTTTATTAATTAGTTGAAGGTGTGAGATACAAACTTGTGGCGTGTCCTAATAACTGCAATAAATTTTTTTTGTTTTTTGACGTCTTTAATTTCCGTCTCTTCTCTAGAAAATACCATTTGCAAAATGAAATTTAAAATCTTTACCAGTGTTATAAACGGGCTATTTGAAGATGTTTAGTCAATGAAAACATGTTTCGGTGATTCATCTTCAAGGTGCTTTAAGTTTGGAGATAGTCTTCAATAGAAACAATCAGCACATTAATGCATACAATAGAAATCCTTTCTACATACCATTGTACAACAAGTGCACACAGTTAACACTATTGAGTAAAAAATGTCTGATAGTTGGCCTACATCTAAGAAAGAATTTCATGCCTTCAACTATTTAATTCAAGAAACGAAACTATGTATTTGAACATAGTCTTGTTTCTTGCAATGTTGCCTGATACCGTTAATACAAAATGCAACAATGGTATTTAAAATAGGACCCTCAGCTTTGACGAATTTGTACATACTATAAGAAAAAGGAGAGTCACTATGTGACAGACTTAAATTCATAATTGTAATTGCTTACTTTGTATAATTTTGTGCAGAATGTTTTTCTGTTAAACTTTGTGTTGTTAGTCTTTATTATAATTATTATTATTATTGAGTAATTGAGGAAATGTTGCTATCGATTTTATATATTCAATAAACTGTGAAAAAGAGAAGTTTTATTTTGAGCCAATTTGAATTTCGCGCCGTTGTTGCAATTGACATTCGACATGCACGTGTATGCGCAGTATTAATATACAAGCTACCTCTCGTAAGTTTACTTCCAAAAATATTTTTTTAAAACAAATAGAAGTAGGAATTTGTGATTAAGATGTAGTAAACAATACATTTACAAAGTTTTAAAATCGTCAACAATACATTTAACGTATTACGGAAAAATAAAAGAATGGATTCACGCTGTTTTTGAATTTGGCGCTAATCAAATGGACGACCACGCATTATTGCGCATGCGCAGTCGTAATGTACAAGTAAACCTATCATTTAAAAAATATGTAATATAACTGAATTAAATATAATACAGGTAAGTTTAAAACAATCAGAAACACATTTAACGTGCAACGGCAAGACGAAAATTAATGTTTTATTCTCTCAATTTAAATATCGCGTCGTTTTTGAACTGAACACATTAAATTCCTAACTGAATGCGCAAGCGCAGTGTTAATATCCAAGCCAAACTCTCACTTTCTTCAGATTTATTTCAAAAATATTTCCATAAGAAAAAACACAAGTAGCAATTTGCGATGAACATGTATTAACTGTAACATCGATACATTTTTAACCATTGAAAATACATTTAACATTTACTAGAAGACGAAAATGACTACGGTTTGTTTCATTCGGATTTGAATTTCGCGCCGTTTTAAAACCGGCGCTGCTTAAATTCTTGGGCATCTGCGCATTTGACATGGACTCGCATGCGCAATCGTGATTTCCAAGTGAAACCCACCCTTCGATCAGTTTTTATTCTAAAACTATTTTTATAAAAAGAAACACAAATAGCAATTTGTGATTTACTTCCATTAAACCAAAACAGAGGTAAGTTTAAAGCAATGAGAAATACATTTAACATATTACGGGAAGGCAAAAAATAGTTCGTATGTGGGACTTCCGCTGCAGAATCTTTTTTAGACCGGTAAAACCGATAATATTGGTATAAGTTATCAATTACTTTTAATTATCGCCATTTATAATTGCCTAGCGATAATTTTGTGTGATAATGCGCTATAATTAACGGTGTAAGTCTAAACACAACATTTTAGAAATCTAACCACAAATTTTCTCTTTTGTTCTTAAAATAGCCTGAATTTAAGTATTTATGTAAATAGGATATATGTAAAGGTTTTTTTTTATAGCAAAAATGTCTGGAGACGCTCCTACACCTGATGAATTTGAGCACGAAACAGACAGCACCTATAAACCTCCACCAGAAAAGACTATCGAGGAAATACTGGCTGCCGACCAAGATGACGAAAGCCTGAGGAAGTACAAACAAGCCCTCCTCGGTCAAGCAGAATCTGGAAAAATCATTGTAGGTTAGTATACTGATTTAAATTTATGACTATTGCGGTTCTATCTTATCATTTGAGAAGATAAGCCCTTGGATTTGTTTGATATTTAAGAAATTTTGATCAAGAGGTAATTATGCTGAGATTGCAGAACCTGATGATCCCAGGAAAGTTATTGTGAAGAAGCTAGTCCTAGTGGTCCCCGATAGGGCAGAGGTGTCGCTGGATTTGTCGGGGGACATTTCCAAACTGAAGAAGGAAACATTTGTCATTAAAGAAGGCGTTTCGTACAAGATTCGCATAGAATTCATTGTACAGAGGGAAATTGTGCATGGGCTCAAATATGTACAAAAGACATACAAATTGGGTCTTCCAGGTAATTATTTTAAAGTGGAATGTGAGATTCAAGATCAAATATTTCTGGTATTTATGACCAATTGTTTATATGCTCGATGCCTCCTCCCACAAGCATGCAATAAACATGCTAGGTGTCGTCAGAATAGTTGCTATAGGGAAGTGAATGTACATTTCTGTTTGTTATTCCAGTGAAAGCAAATTGGAAAAACCTTTGGTGATCTTTTACCATTTTGTAAAATGATAAAGCTTTATTTTAAGACTTATAAAATCCAAAGTTTCATTACAGTTATATTCCTAAAGGCTTTACAATGGTAATTTATTTTGTAAAATGCCAAAGGTTTTCAAACTTGTACTGAAATAATAAATACAGAAGCCACTACGAGTGTATGTAAACATTTACACTGGATTCCCTGTGGTAACATTTTGAATTGAACACCCAGTGTAATTTTATATTGTGAGTGGTGTTTAACCAAGCATAAAATTAAAATTCCTATAATTTGAGTCGATCCTTCCACCTTAAGAAATCATTTCAACCCAGTAGTAGTTATTAATGTTGTAAATATTCTCTTTGTGCTGTCATGTTGGATTCATAGAACCAGGTAATCATGTTAATCTGTTTATCTTGTGTGGTAAATTAGAAACCTGTGTGTATTGGAAATTTTGTACAGTTTTTAATTGTTAATTTTGGGTCTTTAGGTTTCTTTTTTACTTATTTTATTAAACGATTAATAAAATTGTTAATTTAGTTGACAAAATGACGCATATGGTGGGATCTTACGCGCCCAAAGCCGAAATGCAGTCATACACCACTCCTGCAGAGGATGCGCCTTCTGGTCTGATGGCACGTGGCAGTTACACAGTGCAGTCCCTTTTCACGGATGATGATAAACACGAACACCTCAAGTGGGAATGGAGCTTTGAGATCAAAAAGGATTGGAAAGATTAAGTGTTTCTACCTCTCTTATAAGGTGAGTCTAAGTAAATATTATATCTGATAATTTAGAGTATATGTAAACAGGAATCTTATCATATTTTTCCCTTCTTCATCTTGCTCTTAATTTGCCCCTTTTATGCATCTATGGTGTTGGGTTGTCATTCGACTTCCTATTTATTTTTTAACCCATTTCCTATACATCGTCTGTTCCTTACTAATCTTTTGTGTCTCCCATAATATTCTTAATCTGTTTTTCTGGCTTCTACTTCTCTCGCAATAATTATAACTGAGATATTGTTCCCTCATACTACTTCATTCTATTTACCAAAGGCTTCATTTTCACTATCAAATCAAATGTTTGTGGTATTATAAATTCTCTCTTCTAATATGTATTGTTTCTAGTGGCATAAATATGACAGTATCCCCCTTCCAATAATTTTTGTCTTGGTTCGAAAATATTTTCCAATATATTTTTAATTTCGTTGCAAAAAATAATTTTTCTTGCCCACTTTTGTTTAGTTAATAAAATAAAATGTGGTTAGCTTTTATGAAATGTTGCAGTTAAAATATCTTTTTCTTAGTATTTACTTTATTTCCTCTGAAACAATAAAATAAATTTTGTATTATTATGATTAACATGTATTTTTTTCGGGAAATTAGTAGATAACCAAAGATATTAGGTAAATAAACAGCTTTAGTTGTGCTGTAAAAAAAAAACAAAGGAGCATTATACAAATCCATTTATTAATATT
>JABXWE010022517.1:0-15768 GCA_014611495.1 Limonius californicus
CATCTATAATGCATATTATATGTACGTTGCCAGAAGAAAAATACATTTACTGGTAAAATACAATATATTTTGATTAAATAATAGACTACAAAAAGTAATACAAAAAACCATACAAAAAGATATAAAAAAGATAAAAAACTGAAAATATGAAATGAACGCACCAGTGTAACTTATATCTGAAACAAATTCAATTAAAATTTGAATAGTAGGCTTTCATGTAAGTATTAGTCTAGTACCCAATTTGCTTAATGTACTTATTCAAATTTTTATCGAATTATTAGTTGCAGAAATAATTTATACTGGCCTGTTAATTTCGTCCAGGAGTATATTTATTCTTTCTTCTTTTCTCTCTCCTTGGCATTATATACTCGTATATCTGCACCACACAAAATGAAGATTGAAACACCCTGCTGTTGATGGCGGTATCTACCTATTAGTCGAAAAGTTTTTATTACAATCAGTGTATTTAAGTATACACGATGAATAAAAGGTAGTTTCTAATGATATGATATATAGGTATGATTTGATAAGATATATAAATACTTATAGTATATCGTGATGTACTTACATAATGTTTTCTGCCATCGCGGTTTTGTTTCACTGTCTCAGGCACAGTAGAGGTGAACTGGAACTGATGGTGAACACTAAGCAAACTGCAAATTACGCGTAGAAATAGAAAATAACTTGGGGTTGAGCTGGTACCCGTTCCAGCCCAGTCCAGATGGGGTGGGCAAAGTTCGCATGTATTTTGCTGAAGATTAGGAACCCTATATAACCAGCGTTGCCTGACTTAAGATAATGCGGCTTATTTGTCGGTTTGGTATTATTATTGCATATGTAGATTTCAGAGTGCTCATGTGCAAAATAAAAGTTGATAGGAAGGAGTGTGTGTGTGAAATAATTTCCTACAAAAAAACTGATAATTCTGCGACTTGCATACGATAAACGAGTATAAGAAATATAACAACCCTGAATATACCACATCGTCCTCATTTCATGGTGACTGACGGATTACCCACCCAAATTCAACGACCCCGCATTGCAGCGATGCGATACTGACATTCTTAAAATCAACATTTCGTACAACGGCAAAGAAACCCAAGCCGAATTTTAGAAATTTTTGTGTGAACGGAACACTGCATTTTTTGACCGATTGCAGAGTTTTGTATTTTCTTTTACAGGGCAACCAGTAGCGACAATTTGATTGTATAAATAAAGTTAAATGAAAGAGAAATCACCACAGAGGTTGCAAAGTTATTTTCGTGTCACTGGAATGCGAAATAAAAAAGTTACAGTGTTGTAAAGTCAATTTTTTCACCCTCGCTATTACTATTTGGAATTACGACAATAAATACATAAATAATCCTTGATTCTTTAAAAGCATACAATATTCTATTTACAATCTATTCTTTATTAGTTGTATTACAATAAATAACCGTATGTTTTTCAATATTGTCAACTAGAAAATTCTGCCGTTTATCTTATATATCTCAATATATTTTATAGCTGAAAAACTTCTTTCTACATCATACGATGTTTCTGAGAAATATTTAAACAAATGTGATTTCTTTACACCGAAACATTCGTCGTTGAAGTGGTTGTTTAAAAAATCTCCATTTAAAATATTTATTAATCAATTTTAGAGTTGAAAGTCCGCCTGTTTTTCTGATTTAAATAGTCAATTTTACTACTAATTTGTTTACATATTTTATATTTATTCTTATTGAGGATGGAATGAAAATTTTCGAATAATTCTAAAGAATCCACGAGAAGCAGGTTTTGTGTTTACAGTTTATTAATAATGTTGGGAATTTCAGAAAAATGAGCCTTTATGTAGGACAATTGAGATTCTAATTCAGTAATTTTCAAAATTCCTTGACAATCTGCCACAGACTGAGCACAACTTGAATCAAAAGAGTTAACAACAATTTTAAAATCACTATAATGTTAGCAATAAAATAGTTCCCCATCTGATAAGGATCGGCTATGGAGGTAAGGGAACGTCCTTAAGCCGTTCTTTGTAAACTTCGACGCGAACTGGTGATTTTAGGAATACCTTCTTCCCGCTGTTAATTAGTTTATTCACCAAAGGAAACTCGCCTCTAATTGTTTCGGCCACTCTATTCATTGCATGAGCCAAACAGGTCACTTGAATTATATTAGGAAAAAAGATTAAGGTTTTGACCAGCTTTCACCATGTATGCTGTACCATCAGTTACCATGTATAAAATTCTTTCTGCTGGTATTTGGCGAAACGTGAAATTGTCAACTGGTAGGTTTTTTCGAGTTGGTTTAGCGTCACCTAAAAAGCTGGAAGAAGGATTTCTGTTCGAGACATCAACAATAAAATTCGCAATATATCTTCCTTCGGCATCAGTGGTTTCGTCAACACTAAACCAAATATAATTATTCGAAATAGCGTTCCTGATTGTTTGAAGATTTTCTTCTTATAATTTTGGAATGTGCGTTCTGGAAGCTGTTCTCCGGGAGACGACTTTTCTTTTGTATGTTTTCCAAGAATTGTTTAAATTCTAAAACGTCCAAATTCTTTAATGGAATGTTGCACGAAATCATCATTAAAGTTACTAAAATTTTCGTTTTGTTTAAGCAATTCAGCAATAATTGTTGTCGTGGCTCGTTTGCATTATTTTTTCTTTTTTGATGTGGGCCATTAGCTACGTGCTGATCAAGTTGAAACTTCTTTATTAACGTTGATCTGTAAAAGCCGTCACTGATGATAATATTAAATAACGAATTGGAATCTAATCTTTTAATTTGACATTAAGGATGTTCTGGATTGCTAATATTTAAATAGAGAGAATATTTTATTAAATTAAAATAACGGAATGCATACCTCGTTTGTGCAAACGGTACAAAACACAACATTTTCATCATATTTAAAGCATGGCTGCGGCTTCACTTCTTAATTAGGTATATCGGTTTTTGAACTACCAACTTTAGACATTTTCACAAATCCCGGGTTGATACTTGCAGCTCTGTCAGGAAATAAATGACACAAAAAAGAAATTGAAAACTTACCAACCCCTTTGGTAAGCACTAAATACACAACAACGATAGCTTCTAAGAATCAGCAAAATTCCCAAATACGTACTATTTTCCAAGAAATGTCGGGCCGTTGTAAGTTCCCCCGATGGTCAGATTTTAATCCCCCAGTGCTTTAATGATGGTATTATCGACACAGGTAAGTTCCCCCGACGGTCAGTTCTTATCTTATCTTTACTTTGTGAAAATTACTTATAATTGCACGTTAGCGATTTCTGCAAACGAAAGTTAAAAAAAAATTAAGTGTTATATTAAAGTGTATTTATTAAATAAACACAGTCACATACAGAAAAATACAGTAATATAAAGAAAACAAGACAATCGAAATTGCACATTTCTATACATACAAAAATTTAATTTGTAGATTCGTATATGTAACTGTTTTTCTTTTCACACTGTTGCTGATCTGTTGACGATGAATGACACCATCGTCCACCGGGTGGCTGTGATTTTCATCGGTGTTTATTATGTTTTCTTTATGATCACTATAAACTTTCGCTTTACAACCTCTTTCATAACACCGCCATCTAATTGCACCCGATTTTAAATCACTTGCTGTATAAAACTTAGCACCGTTTACAACAAGCATGGCTTTTCCCTTCTCACTCAGCATCTTTGAAACTTCCATAACTGACACGTTGCTGTTGTAAGTACACAAATAGACTGACGAAATAAGTTTGAATAATTAGCTAAGAAGACTCTCTTTGCATTGTGTTACAATAATTGCTCATTATTGGTCGATAACTTTTAACACCGAAATAAACATTCGTCATTAGAAAGCTAAGATAAGAATTTTAACGACCATTGCTTGGTAATCCTCAGCCGGTAAGTTGCCGGGGGAACTTGCAGGTCGGATAATAAAATATTTTGACCATCGGGGGAACTTGCACCTCCCGAAATGTCCACTGCATACCTAAATTTTCATAAAAAAATTAAATAAAACCAGAATGGAATACAAGCAACTACCCAGCAATAAAATAAAATCTGCAACTCAATGTCTAATACAACACAGATTCCTTACGATTGCCCACGACTACTTAAGTAGGTCCATGTACTACATTCAAATTGAAATAAATAACTCAAACATTCTACATTAAATGTACAAACATTTCACAAGGGTATCCCATAGCTATTTTAAAAGATTGTCTACTACCCGCAAATTACCTAAATAATACCGTCTTTGTCCTATAAGCTACATCTGTGTTTACCTGAACTATCTCTTTTCAGGTATTTAGGAAATATTAAGTTATTTCCTGTAAGCAATTATAGAACATTCATTTCCAAAACATTTGTTTGATATTTTATTTTTTAATTTTTTTTTTGCTAGAATATGCATTTTCATGTCTTTAAAAGAGAAAATATCCACGAACATATGCCACATGCCGTAAAGTTGTAATATATGCAAAATATGCAAAAAGTATTTACTTTTTATGAGTGTAAACTTTAAGAAAACATGTATACACGAAAAATTAACAAGTTACGCTCAATAGGAAAAGATATGCAAATGTGCGTTTGCCCAACTCTAGTTATGACATGCCCACCCATTGCACCCTTTGTAGTTTTATGAAGGTTTCAACTGGGGTTTCTTCTAAACGAATCCAGGAAAATTTATCGAAAAGGCAATTCACCGAAACAGCAATTTATCGAATGACAATTAACCCTAGTCCACCGACAAACATTTTTTTCCCATTTCTACGACTGGAGGTACATTTGTACCCCCATATATTTTGTAAGGAACATTACATAGCAAAAGTAAAATGTGATGTTCTATTACCGTTGTGTGGTAGACGTGCATGTTTAAACATGCTTGGGTTATGCTAGTACATGTACAGTATCGTAAGACGCCAGGTCAGCTGAGTATAGCAGCCGCTCTGCGGTCAGTAACTGTTTGTGTGTAGCAACTTCAGGACGTATTTATTTTTTGTGAAATGTCGCAAGCAAAACGAATAAGAATGGCAGGTGGTGAAGGATCAGTTGAACCGCTTGACCATTTACCGTTGATTGCGCACGGATTTTTAAATCTTGAGAAGTATGTATCAATTTTTTATTCTGTTTAAAGTGGTTTGATTTATAAATTCATCGGTTTATTTTACTTTGTTCAGAGTGACCGAAGCGCAGTTGGATTTGCTTTATGAAAACGATGACGATGACTTTGCGCCTGACAATGCTATTCTAGATGGCGACAATGAATGGTTACCAGATCAGGAAAACGATTACCCATCAGACAAAGAAATGGAAGGGTCCGACATCGAGGTAAACGAATATGAGGAAGATGAAGAAGAAACAATTAATAAAGCACGCCAGCTGCTGCAATGTGCAATGTATGTTGCTTCTGATTTGACGGAATGGTTTTCCGCCCCTCAACCTCGATCGCGATCGAAGCTAATAAATATTATATCACCAGCTGGTAATTGATATATTTTATATATATATATATATATATATATATATATTAGTTGTCTATGGGTGCTTATGTATGGCAAACAATTTACTTCGTGTTGCTTCCGTTTAGGTGGTGTCGATAAATCGGTTCAACAATCTATGTTGAGGAAAAACGTATTTGATTTACTTTTCACTGATGAGATCAAAGGACAAATAATTATCAACCCGAATCGAAAAGGAAATCAAATAGTCGCGGATTATTACGCCAGAAATCCGAATGCAAAGCAGCGAACATGGAAACCATTTACCAGTTAAGAATTGAACACCGTTGGTATTCAGCTTTCGATTGGCGTGAATAAATGGAACACTGTTTGTTTGCCAGAACTGTGGAGCCCACTATCGTTACCCATATTCAGAGCTGCCATGGGGAGAGATCGTTTCATGCAAATTCTGCGTGCGATCCGATTTGACAATGCGTATATCCGACAGCAACGACAATTGGAGGATAAAGCTGCGCCAATTTCCTATCTGTGGAATATGATGAACAAGAGGTAGGAGGCCCTTTATTATTCAACAGAATCTATGATTGTGGATGAGCAACTGTTCCCGTATCGGGGCCGTACGAAATTTACGCAGTATATACCTAGCAAACCGGCTTAGCACGGAAAAAAAAGTTTTTTGGCTATGTAACTCTTAGAACGGCTACCCGTTGCAGGGCCACATCTACACCGGAAAGCCTCCTGGTGGATAGCGTCAGACGAACATTAGCGAATCAACTGTTCTTGCTTTCACAACGAAGTATCGGAATTCGGGACGAAACGTAACTACTGATAATTTTTTCACTTCACTGGCTCTAAGTAATCATTTGAGCAGCTCCAAATTATCTTAGTCGAAACGCTATGGCGCAACAAGCCATACATCCCCAAGGAAATAAAACCTGTTACATCGGATGCAATTGGAACAGCTTGGAATATGCTTTAGGAAGGAATTATACGCTTGTGTCTGTCGTGGTGAAGCGAAATAAAGCTGTGTACCTCACATCAAGTACGCACTTGGATGCTGGCACCCCAGTCCATGACAAAGAGGAGATTGTACATTACTACAATCAGACAAAAGGTGGTGTCGATGTGATGGATAGGATGTTGAGTAACTATACATGTAAGCGGAAGACAAGTCCTTGGCCTTTGGCCGTGTTCTTCAACATGATTGACGTCATGGGTCTTGCTGCCTGTATTATTTACAGGGAGCTACATCCATCCATCACAAAAGACTATCACCGATATTTCCTACAAAACCTTGGACAAGAATTGTGCCGGCCAAGCATTGTCGATCGTTCCACAACGCCCAACGTCGTCAAACAATTTTTGATGAAGAATGCTATGGAACAAGTACTGGGAGTGCAATTATTCGCAGCAACATTAATCCAAATAAACCGGAAGCAGACAACAGAGATCATAAAACCGTAAAGGGCCTTTGCAAAATGTGTTTGATGCCGGGAGATGACAAAAAAAAGGAAAATCCCGTAATACATGCCCCAAATGTAAGTTGCCAGCCTGCGCCGATCACATAAAGTTAGTGAAGTATGAATGTTTGATGTGCCACTAAAATTTTTGTTGTTTACTTTTTTTTATGTTTCTGAGAAATAACATTTATTTCATATGTTAGTAAAATGTTTGAAAATTGTATAAATGACAATAACTGCAATAAAACAATACAAAACATCTTTTCATTCAATCAAATTCCATACATTTTGTATGGAGTACATATGTACCACCGTACCTGGTCTGTGGGGAAAAATACTTTAAATTGAGATACCGAAAAATCAGTTGGGCCTGAAAACCTGACATATTTACAAAAACACGCCAAAAGGTTCAACTCGAGAACACAATGGAGACCCAGCCCCAAATCTGTTCGTTTACTGACTTTTTTTGTCTTTTTAAATGGAAAAGTACTCCTGTATCTTTGGTAGTAGGACTAGGGTTAATCGAATGGTGATTTGTCGAATCGTAAATCTAACAAATAAATATTACTGTAAAACCTTTTAGCGTTACTCAGGAGACACCACGTGGAGGTCGACTTAGTACAGTTCTATTTACGATTATAATATTTTAATAACTATTAAGAATTATGTGCAATACCACGTAGGAAATTGTGCATATTATTTGGATCAAAGTTATCAGCGAGCCGTTTTATTATTTCAGCACAGTCTATATTTTTTACGACTATCAGTCGGTTGTTGTACGCCTACATACTGTTCTATTTGCATTTCGTGAAGTCCCAGTTCCCTTTGAATTGCTTCAATAAATTTCCAGATATTTGGATGGTCTGCACAAATATGTTGCTCAAAAACTCGACGCCAACCTTCTATAGAATTGTTGGTTTTTGGCAAACCTAGAGCTACTGCATCATTGCAATTCCATAAAATGTGCGGAAATTGTGGTTCACGTCGATGGCGTCTTTGTGGGCGTCCTATCCACGTATCCTCAAAGTCATCCACAACGGGTTGCAATTCTGGTGGCAGAATATCGTCGTCGCATAATATTTCAAAAGCTTCGATGACATATTGCGTAGGAACAAATGCTATTGCAGAAAGTTGTATCGCTTTTAGAGCGAAATGTGCATCTGTTTCATATTTGGCTTTCAAACCATGTATCTGGATTTGGCGATAAATACATTGGCAAAAATGGAAAAAGCAACCACGCCGCGTTGAGTGAGAGAAGCTATTGGTTATTGCATGAATCATGGCACGTTCAAAATCTGTCTTTATAGTTGATGGTGCAACTAGGGGTTGCAGTTCCTTTATATTTCTTACTAATCGAGCGTATCTACCTTCTGTTTTGTCTGGAAGCAGCACATATGGTATGGCGTTATTTTGCTTTAATCCATGAATAGTACATAGCTGATAAAAAAGATGTGCCACTGTTTTAAACGTACCGTCGGCATACCAAAGCGGGGACTCGGCTAAAAGTTGAAGGTTTTGCCTCGTACTAAATATTAGAATGCGATGTTGTGCAGCACCGGAATCAAATAATAGAAACGGTTCCCCACGTTTGGTGATCATAAATTCTTGTGGAAAAACGGTAGTACTGCGATCAGTTGGTAAAGCTGGAGCAGCATTCTACTTTTGACGGATATTTCGTATTGTCCTTTTGATAGTATCTGCACTTGGAAGTTGAGTTGCACACGCTGGAGTAACTGCTGCTGTAGCATTGGACACAATGTGGTGAGGGGCATCTTGAGTAAGTTTAGCGCTGTTACGGACATTTTCCACAACTTTAGTTGCTTCTACCTGAGCTGCATCTGATTATCAGTTTTTTTAACCGGTTGATCTTCGATTGTGATAGCACGAGCACCGCATTTTATCTTTTTGTAGTATTCACATCTCCAGTAAATTGTCGTATCATTTTTTATCCTGGTAATATAAATGGTCGTCCGCATACAACTTTTTCTTGCCCTTTTCACTATTTATAAATACTAAAGGCATTTTGTCAAAGTAACAATAGCAAATGAATATTCTTCCTGAAGGGACAAGGAATTTATACCCCTAGTTAATAATTAAACAGCGATCAACGACAATGAATTAGGTACCGTAAGAAGTAATTACAGATTGATGCATGTACTTCTGAAGAATTCTTACAAGAATGCGCTTACACTAATAGATTCTTGAGGTATCTCATTAGCGATAAGACGATGTAATTACAGATTGGTAAGCAAAGTTAAGAAGAGTGGTTACAAGAACCAAATAAAAATTGTTAGTGATGACAAAATGGATCTGCTGGTGACATGCGTTACAGTAGTATTTATTCGATAATAAACTTTCGATAAATTACCATTCGATTAATTGTCATTCGATGAATTGTGTTCGGTAAACTTTCCGCATGCCCTTCTAAATATTGGTATATTTCATGATTGTATCTTAGCCGCCATTCTCCGTTGTCTTTCGCTGATCCTAATATTCGTCTTAAGAATTTCCTTTCAAAAACATTTAGCGGATCCGTTGTTTTGTCGTAAGAGCCCATGCATTTTGGCACTGCATCACTTAAAAAAAAGAAAAATTTCCAAATCGTTTTAATAATACTAATATTGGACTTTGACGCATTAATGAGCAACTCTCTACGTATATCCAGAATCCTAAGGACCCAAAAGAGTTTGCACCAGTCCTGGTTTGTTTTTGTTTTCGTTTTTGCTAATCTCTTCTGCGGTTGGTTTTCTTCTTCGGATCTGTGGCTCTTTTTCGCTTTCTTCTTTTCTTCTTTAGTTTGTTCTAGTATTTCTTTTACTTGTTGTATAACATTCCATTTTTTTCGTCCATTAATTGTTATTTAGTATTGAGTTAATTTGGTCGTCTTTTTAAAATGATTTTGTACTAGTTCAAATACTTATGTAATATTTAGTAACGCACATATAAACATGCACATATGTTACAGTAAAACAAGAAGAGATGCAGATATCGGAATTGCCTTCAGAAGCTTCCGATTTCAAACATGATGTTAAACATAATAAGGATTGGTCGATTAAACTGGAATCATTACATGAAGAATTAGATATAAAAACTGAAATACCTAGTAACAATGAAGATCATGTAATAATAGATCCTCCATTAACGTGCATCGTGCAACGAAGTGTTCAAACTCATACTGGAGAAAAGTTATATAATTATAATGTATGTGACTATGGAAGTGCACACAAGAAGAGTTTGCAAAGTCATATGAGCACTCACACAGGAGAAAAACCATTTAAATGCAATATATGTGACTTTGAAAGTACAAGAAAGACTAATTTGCAACAACATATGCGAACTCATACGGGAGAAAACCCGTTCAAATGCAATATATGTGACTATGAAAGTGCAAGAAAGACAGATTTGCAACAACATATGCGAACTCATACGGGAGAAAAACCATTCAAATGCAATATATGTGACTATGAAAGTGCAAGAAAGACAGATTTGCAACAACATATGCGAACTCATACGGGAGAAAAACCATTCAAATGCAATATATGTGACTATGAAAGTGCAAGAAAGACTGATTTGCAACAACATATGCGAACTCATACGGGAGAAAAACCGTTCAAATGCTATATATGTGACTACAAAAGTGCACGGAAGAATCGCATCCGAACCCATATGCGCACTCATACAGGAGAAAAACCATTCAAGTGCAATAGATGTGAGTTTGAAACTGCACACAAGAAGAGTTTGCAAAGTCATATGAGCACTCACACAGGAGAAAATCCATTTAAATGCAATGTATGTGACTATGGAAGTGCAAGAAAGACTAATTTGCAACAACATATGCGAACTCATACGGGAGAAAAACCATTCAAATGCTATATATGTGACTTTGAAAGTGCACACAAGAAGAGTTTGCAAAGTCATATGAGCACTCACACAGGAGAAAAACCGTTCAAATGCTATATATGTGACTACAAAAGTGCACGGAAGAATCACATCCGAACCCATATGCGCACTCATACAGGAGAAAAACCATTCAAGTGCAATAGATGTGAGTTTGAAACTGCACACAAGAAGAGTTTGCAAAGTCATATGAGCACTCACACAGGAGAAAATCCATTTAAATGCAATGTATGTGACTATGGAAGTGCAAGAAAGACTAATTTGCAACAACATATGCGAACTCATACGGGAGAAAAACCATTCAAATGCTATATATGTGACTTTGAAAGTGCACACAAGAAGAGTTTGCAAAGTCATATGAGCACTCACACAGGAGAAAAACCGTTCAAATGCTATATATGTGACTACAAAAGTGCACGGAAGAATCACATCCGAACCCATATGCGCACTCATACAGGAGAAAAACCATTCAAGTGCAATAGATGTGAGTTTGAAACTGCACACAAGAAGAGTTTGCAAAGTCATATGAGCACTCACACAGGAGAAAATCCATTTAAATGCAATGTATGTGACTATGGAAGTGCAAGAAAGACTAATTTGCAACAACATATGCGAACTCATACGGGAGAAAAACCATTCAAATGCTATATATGTGACTTTGAAAGTGCACACAAGAAGAGTTTGCAAAGTCATATGAGCACTCACACAGGAGAAAAACCGTTCAAATGCTATATATGTGACTACAAAAGTGCACGGAAGAATCACATCCGAACCCATATGCGCACTCATACAGGAGAAAAACCATTCAAGTGCAATAGATGTGAGTTTGAAACTGCACACAAGAAGAGTTTGCAAAGTCATATGAGCACTCACACAGGAGAAAATCCATTTAAATGCAATGTATGTGACTATGGAAGTGCAAGAAAGACTAATTTGCAACAACATATGCGAACTCATACGGGAGAAAAACCGTTCAAATGCAATATATGCCACTATGAAACTGCACACAAGAAGAGTTTGCAAAGTCATATGAGCACTCACACAGGAGAAAAACCGTTCAAATGCAATATATGTGACTATGAAAGTGCAAGAAAGACTAATTTGCAAAGTCAAATGAGCACTCACACAGGAGAAAAACCGTTCAAATGCAATATATGTGACTATGCAAGTGCAAGGAAGACTGATTTGCAACAACATATGCGAACTCATTCGGGAGAAAAACCGTTCAAATGCAATATATGCCACTATGAAACTGCACACAAGAAGAGTTTGCAAAGTCATATGAACACTCACACAGGAGAAAAACCGTTCAAATGCAATATATGTGACTATGAAAGTGCAAGAAAGACTGATTTGCAACAACATATGCGAACTCATACGGGAGAAAAACCGTTCAAATGCAATATATGCCACTATGAAACTGCACACAAGAAGAGTTTGCAAAGACATATGAGCACTCACACAGGAGAAAAACCGTTCAAATGCAATATATGTGACTTTGAAAGTGCCCACAAGACGAGTTTGCAAAGGCATATGTGCATTCATACAGACGAAGAACCCTTTAAATTGTAACTTTCCGTCCTCGTGGGGACGGGTGCCGGTTTTAGCGTAAAGCCATTAGTTCATAATAAATGTGGCGAGATTGTAACAGTTATAACAGATTTCATTATATTTAAATGTTACAATAAATTAAAATGTGATTTTGTAATGTGATAAATAAAAGTAATAATATTCGAACAAGGTAATAAGGTGTGAATAATCCTGGTAGGTACCCCCCCCCCCTGGTACTGGTACCAGTAAAATAAGAGATTGAAGATTTTATAAGCTGGTCGGGCTAGGTTAACCTTTGATTATCCGTAATTGGAGTTCCAGAACTACTTTTAAAAAAACGTTCTAGTCAGTCAGGCCAGATAGTACGTAATTTTTAAAATTAAGCGTTAATATAATTCCAAGTATTTACGGTACGGTAATATTTTATTTGAAATACACGTAACACTTAATTCATTTATCGTCAAGATTACGAAGCCAAGCTCGCTTTCCCCGCGCATCTGGATCGCAGCGAACCGCTAATCACTTCCGTTCATAGAACCAACGAAGGCAAGAAAACCCTAAATAACTTCACAAGCGAATTAAAACTAACCCGTATGAGTATCAGGTGACAATTTAATCTTATAACTGTGTGAACACTGAAAACGACTCCGATTAGTGGTTTCGTGGATAAATTTTGTTTACCTCATTTAAAATTAACTGCCAGGTGGCAACCATTTTGTTTGTTTATTAAATCTACAACCGGCACAGGTAGCCTTCTGAGAACCAGTGTTGGGTAGTATCACAGAGTACCTATTATAATATAATAGGTACTCTGTGGTAACACTCAGATCGAGAGCCAACTCCTTATCTTCTCCTCGTACGTAACAGTGTGTCGACCCGGGTTAAATCTATGTTTGCAGAAAGCAAAACAAACGTCGCGCGTACAGGGTGCGTTCAATAAAAGCGGACGAATGTTACACAATTACAAACAAGGAAAAAGTGGCAGCATTATTCAAACCTCAGTTTAGAACCCAACACTATGGTGATCCTGAAAGATGACCACCATTAAAGTGGTTATTAGGAAGAGTAGTTGAAGTTCACCCAGGACGGGATGGTGTTATTCGGGCGGCAACAGTTAAATCCAAAAATGGTGTTGTGAAACGGACAACAACAAAACTTTGTTTGCTGCCAATCGACAAAAATGACAATTTGAACTGACAATGTAGCTATTACAGTGCTTCGTTTTTTCTTCTTTCTTTCTCGTTACTTTAGTTTCCATAATCATTCATTTATATTGTGTATTTTGTAATTTGTAACAACTTCCTAACCATTATATAATGTAAGTAATTTAAGGTGTTCAATTGTTGAAAGCCTACCTTTCTACGGGGGCGGTATGTTGCGTTTGCTTGTAGTATATAATTGTAATCTGGTAGAATGCAGCCACTGGATTTCCCAGAAGTAAGGACTACATTCTTTTAGAGTTTGCAATAGGGTAGATACCACCTATTCTGATCACAAAATGTGTGGTGACCAGCAGTTGCAAATAAGCTAAAAAAATTCAACAACGCAAGTCATTTTAAACTCGCAAACTTCTAATTACGCATTTCTGCAACATTAAAAATAAAGTATTTTGTATTAACAAGTTGTGTTTATATTTCAAACTACAAAATTTTGGTACTTTGAACCACATACATAATCGCACCCAACCATATCTTAGCAAAAACATTAAATAATGTATGTCAGATTCCAAAGGGTTTTAAATCTTAAGAATAAAATAAAACACAACAGTTGAAGGATTACTGGACTTTATTAAGAGCGATCCGACTTGGTCCAGCCATCATCTCTGAATCCCCTTTTTACACGAATATAATTAAAACGTATAACTGCATGGCAACAATGACCGCCCTGTGTTAGAGCGTCGAGCTAATTCAACAGCTGAGTGTTTACAAACGTGTGCCACGTGAACAAACGGTCCCTTATTCATAAAATAACGACAGCTCCAGTAATCCCTCCGTCGGTCGGTTGGCTCCATAACAAAAACGGGCGATAAATTAGACGAATGCTGACATGTAGTTACTAGTTTAGAATACACACCAAAATATTCAACTAAAAATTTATCCGGATTAATCAATAATCAGTAAATAGATTGACTATTGAGGAGTGCGGATGTGTGTGTAACGTAGATGATGCGTAAGCGTATCTTGTGCATAGTGCGTGCCGGTCATCGACTTCGCCGCCTTCGCATTTAGCGATAGGACAGGTTGCTAAGTCGGAGATTAAATGACCCATTTGTTTGAGTGATTTTAATTTTGATTTTAATATTAATCTTAAATAAATATAATTCCTAAAATTCAAAGTAAATTAAGTGTTGACCGATTAATTCGCGCAACCTTAAATTGGGCTTGAATTCTAGTTTAATTTAATTTTAAATAAAAGAAAAAAATAACAATTAAAAATTAAATAGCGGGTGTGTGAAAGTTAACGTGTAAGCGTTCCCTGGAATGTATGTGTCGTGTAAGCATGGTCGCTAGTCAGCAATGAACTGTAGTGACCTTTAGCTAGTTCTGTAAATTGCTTACTATGTATTCGGTAAATGTGCCGCTGTTCAATCCAAACAACAGAAATGTACAACACAAGCCCGAAAGCGAGATTATTGCAAAACTGCAGCTGCTGCTAGAGAAGGCCTTAAATGAATTCGTGGCTCTTAAAAAACAGCTGACGAACTTTCTCAAAACTGGGAATTCAAACAAGCAACTTCTTCACCTAGATATGCACAGTCCAATGGACACGTAGAACGTGCTATCCAAACAGTAAAGAATATTTTAAAAAAATGTTACATACGTAGATAAGAAGGATCCACATTTGGTTCTACTGGATCTAAGAAATACACCTTTAGATGGAGAAAATTCTCCTGCAAAAATATTAATGAATAGGAACTTGAGAACTATACTGCCACAAACAAATTGTCATTTTAGACCTAATTTGTATAACAAAACTAAGTTCGACAGGTTTATAGAGAACTCTCAGATTAAACAAAAAACGTATTTTGATAAAAAGGGGGTAAAACAACTTGATGAACTAGCAGGAGGTTGCCAGGTCACATCGATTGCACTTGAATGGTTTTTCTCCTGTATGAGTTCTTACATGTAGTTGCAAAGTAGTCTTTCTTGCACTTTGATAGTCACATATACTGCATTTGAATGGTTTTTCTCCTGTGTGAGTGCGCATATGTATGCGGATGTTATTCTTGTGTACACTTTCATAGTCACATATATTGCATTTGAATGGTTTTTCTCCTGTATGAGTGCTCATATGACTTTGCAAATTCTTCTTGTGTGCACTTTCAAACTCACATCTATTGCACTTGAATGGTTTTTCTCCTGTGTGAGTGCGCATATGTATGCGGATGTTATTCTTGTGTACACTTTCATAGT
>JABXWE010022520.1:0-12298 GCA_014611495.1 Limonius californicus
CTAATCTCTTATTTCACTGTATGATTGACAGTAACTGGCATAACCTGCGGGATATCAATCAATGTAAGCCCAACGGCGAAGTGTTCCACAAAATGAATAAATACGACACCGTACAGGTACGCGAATTTTATGGAATTCTCCAACGGACTGAGGTATTCTCACGGACTGATAATATTGCGGCGGTTCAACTTCGGTTTGCTCCTTTCTCTGGCGGACTGGTAATTCTATTCTGGGCTGACTTCTTCACTGAAGTCTTTGACTCATAGTTACCCAAATTTATGCAGGGATCCTGGATATATACTGGTTCCCTTTCTCTACGCATCTCCTCCGGAGTGTAATCGAACGCGATGATAAGTGCGTGGGGGAAAACAATTTAGAACTCCACTTGCAATGCCGCAGACGCCTCTTTCAGGAACTAAAGCGACATTTAATTATCAAATGCTAAAATGGTTGCTTCCCGGAAACTTCGTTACATACATTATTGCGGATTATTGAAATCAGTTGGAAGGTTTACTGTTCACTTTCCAGCACAAACGCATTCTATTTGATAATTAAAAAGAAAGTGGCGTACGCACTACGTACTATTCATAGCAATTTCCTTCATGTTTCCCATAGGAAGAGTAATCACATGGGAATATTTGTAAAACCTTATTTTTTTCTTATGGGCAATTGAACCAGGTGATTAGCAATTACTTACTTCTACACTCAAAACAATTTATGCGTACAGCCACTAGAAATATAATTTTATATGGTGTTTTGCTCACGATCATAAAAAATATAAGACAAAAACGGCGGGAAAAGACTTTCAATAATCAATATAATTTTTTAGTTTCGAAAAGTATAGCGTGCAGTCATCGAAAAAGTCTACAATAGGTTTTTAATTGAAAAGGTATTGTTTTTTTTCCTTTCCTTTCGTTCCAGGTTTTTGGTTTTTTCGCTATGGCCCAGAAGATATTGTGTCCGTTGACCTTTCAATCACTATACTCCCACAACTTATGCCAAACCCCTTTTCACATTTATTCTTCTTTCAATCGTACCATCTATACTAAAGGCGACTTCTAACTCTTCTATTGACTGTCATAGTGTGTTACTATGACATCTGTGACCGAGTAATGGGGTGCCCGCCGCCAGCACGAGGCACCGTGTTGACACAGCGTTGGAACTGTTGTTGTTGTTTGAGTTGTTTGGGTTTCGAAGGGTAAGGACGTTTTCAAACGTGCTCCGATAAAGTGTACACTTAGGAAAAACGGGAATTAGCGGGTCATCGTCCGCCTACTACAGGCATGCAGACGCAGCGAAAACTTACATAAATGGTGTTAGGTGTCGAAGATACTGATATCAACGACCTCTGATGCCACTGATGCAATGTGAGACAAGCAAGAAAAAATTATAATTAAAATAGCAACCCCAAACAAAATTACCTTATATAATGCTTGAGAAGAAGAGAAAAATGCAAGAATTGAATTGCAACTAAATGTTTTCCTGTTTCAGCAGCAACAAGCAGAAATGCAAGCAGCAATAAATAAAGGAAATGAACAGAAATTGGTCCCAAGTACACAGTTGGAACAAGAACTCCAACAACAAGAAAAATAATATTACACTCATGAAGAAGAACTCATAAGACAATAAGAGAAATAGAATGGGTGATAAAGAAAAAGAAAAAGAACAAAAGAGGAAAAACGACTACATCGCCCAAAACGTCACCACAACAACAGCAAAAAGCTAAACAGCCAGAACAAGAAAATCTAGTAAAAAATACCGCCGCCAATTATTTTGAACCAAATTTAAAACTATGATGAATAACGAGCAATTAAAAATAAACATAGTCTGCAGAAGATTACAATACTTACTAAATGAAAAAAAAACACTTTTGGCGCTTATACGAAGAACATCCAGAAAACATAGTAGAAAATTTATATTGCCAAGGACACAAAAGAATAAAAGCCGTTAATATTCTGCAGAGAAAAGAGAAGAAACCCCCCCATCTATTTATGCTAAGCTTCACAAACGACGAAGATATTAAAAAGATAGACGAGATACTAGGCATCAAAGTTGAAATAGAACCTCTAAGAAAATCATAACTAGTCTCTCAATGCAAGAAATTCCAAACTTAAGGGCACACCCAAAGATTTTTGAACAGAGAATCAACATTCGTGAAATGTGCTGGAAAACACAACACAAAAGAATGCAAAATGATTGAAAACAGCAAACCAAAATGTGCCAACTTTGGCGAAACCTACCCAACCAGCTGCAAAAGATGCGAAGCAGCCAAAAGGATGTAATAGATCAGAAACGAAGCATCCAGAGCTAACCAAAACAGCGCGAAAGAGAAGAAGACAGAAAATAAAACACCGTGTAGATGGAACCCAAAAGCATTCCCAGCACTACCAAATACTAACGAAAAGGAGGTGCTTTTACAGGAAACAGAAGTTTCGATAAACCAGCTTGTAACGGTCCCTCCTCGTGGGGACGGGTGCCGGGTTTAGCTCAGAGCCAGAAGTTCGTAATAATATGCGGCGAGACTGAAATAGTTACAACAGGTTCTGGTATATTTAACTGTTACAATAAATGAAAATGTATTTGATTCTGATGTGATAAATAAAAGTAATAATATTCGGACAAGGTAATAGGGTCTGCCAAATTCTGGTAGGTACGCCCCTAGTACTGGGTACTTGAGGTCGACTCAATGGCACTGCGCCGGTTGTTCTTAAGAAATTGATCCACGAAACCTGATACGAGTACAGGTTAGTTTAATAAGTCTGAGAAGTTGTTTAGGATTTTCTTGCCTTTGTTGGTCCAATGAACGGATCCAGGTGACCAGCGGTTCGCTGCGGCCTAGATGAGCCCGGAAAGCCTGCTTGGCTTCGTAATTTCGACGATAAATGGAATTAAATGTTACGTAGGATATATTAAATGAAATATTACTATACCGTGAATACCTACTTGGAATTATATTAACACCTAACTTTGAAAATACGTACAATCTGGCCTAACCTACTAGAACGTATTTAAAATTAGCTCTGGAACTTCGATTACGGATAAAATACGAAAATCGAAGGTCCGATTAATCTGACCTGACCGGCTTATAAAACCTTCAATATCTTATTTGATTGGGATATTAACTTAATTGATACTAACTTGCATAACCGGCTTGATATCAATTAGGTTAACCCCAACGGCGATGTGTTCCATAAAATAAATAAATGCGACACCGTACATGTACGCGGATTTTATGGAATTTTTCAACATACTGGAAATTCTCAATGACTAAAAATATTTCGACGGTTTAGCATCGAATTGCTTTCTTCTCTGGTGGACTAGTACTTCAAGTTTCGGGTTGACTTCGCTGAAGTCTCGGATTCCAAGTTAATGAATTTGTGCTGGGATTCTGGATTTATACCGGATCCCTTTCTTTAAGCGTCTCCTCCGGAGTGTTTTCGATCGCGATGATGGGTGCGTGGGGGAAAATAATTTGAAACTCCACTAACACTGATGCAGGCGCCTCTTTCAGGAACTAAAGCGACCTAACATCTGATTATCAAATGCTGAAACGGTTGCTCCCCGGAAACTTCGTTACACGCTACTATAAAGCCCAATCCCAAAACTTGAACAACAGGAAAAAAAGTTCGAGCAACAAGAAAAAATGCTAAAATCAATCTCTGAGAGATTAATAAAACTTGAAGGAAATAGTAATAAAGCTACTGCTTCAAAGAAGCAATAATGGACTTTGGGTCTACGCCAGAAAAATTACATCAACAAAATTGAAAATTACTAGTACTAACTACTGAGGATTATCGTAGATGCGCCCTAGTACGCTAGAAACAGGGATATGCACAAGGAACTAGGGATAAAATCCGTGACAGAAGAAGTAAAAAACCTTACCCAAAAGTAACTGACCAGGCTTCATGACGTATAGATCTAGTAAAAACGCTCAAGAGAACCAAACCATTTGAGTGTAAAGAGACACGAAAGTGTAAGTGAAGTGGAAGATTTCCCATTCTGGAATGAATAAAAAAACAAGACATAACTCTGGTAGTGGGAGACTTTAACGCTAAAATCGAGAAAGGTAGTACAGATTATTATATTGGCAATTATGGACTGGGAGAAAGAAATGAGAGAGGAGAAAGGCTTGCAGAATTTTTTCAAACTTATGGATTTTTAATAACTAATAAGTACCTTTTTTAAACCGCCTCCACGAAGACTATATACTATATACATGGAAGTCCACTCGAGATGCAGAGGGTCACATAGTTAGAAATCAAATAGATTATATTTTAATGAGTAAAAGATTCAGAAATAGTATCACATCAGTTAAAACATATCCGGGGGTTGACATAACATCTGACAATAACCCGATAGTAACAACGATGAAAGTGAGGTTAAAGAGACTCAAAAGTAAAATAGAACCAAAAACATGAACATGGAAAAACTAAGAAATGAGAATATAAAGGAAAAGATCACCAGTAAAATTAAGAAACGCAAAACTAGATATTAAACAGACAACAACGTTGACAGTAACTGGAATAGTATAAAAGAAAAATAATTTTAAACGTGAGCGAAGTTAAGAAAACAACCGTGGATACCCAGGAGATTTGAGTTAAAGGGAGAAAAAGGAAAACATAAAAACGTAAATAAAGAAAAATATAGAACCGTGAGCAGGCTAATTAAAACTAAAATAGAGGTAGCAAAAGAAACAGGGATGGAAAAAAAATGTGCAGAGATTGAAGAAGATCAAAATAAATATGATAATTGCAACTTTGCACAAAAAAATCAAAATGTTAACAGAGCTAGGAAGAAGGAAGCGGGAAGGAAAAATTGAAAAGGTGGAAACAATATATAGAAGAACTATTCGAGGATGAAAGAACACAGAAACCCAGCTACAACGAAAACGAAGTTCTTAGTCCAGAAATTATAGCAGAAGAAGTACAACATGCAATTAAAAACACTAAAGCTGGTAAAACCGTCGGCCCAGATAAGATACCATCAGATTTAATAAAGTTAATAGAAGAAGATCAAATAGATGTGCTACTATATTTGTTTAACACTATCTATAAAAGTGGAATAATCCCGAAAGAATGGTTACAGTCCAAATTCGTAACGCTTCCTAAAACAATAAATGCTAAAGAATGTAGCGATTATAGGCCGATAAGCTTAATGAGACACACACTAAAAATTTGCCTCAAAATAATACACAACAGAATATACCGGAAACTTGACGAAAATGTAGCAGATACAGTTTGGATTTAGAAACGGGTTTGGCACGAGGGAAGCTCTATTTACTATTAACGTCCTCGTACAAAGATACCTCGATATGAATGAAGATTTATACGCAGGAGAGAGTGGGGTACGTTCGGACACTTAACTTTGAACATGGATTATGCTATTATTTAACACAATAAAGCAACTTCCTCATACGCAATTTCTTATTCCTACATTTGTATATCACACTATGTATATAAATAAAAAACTTATATACTTTTTGAAATATATGTTTAAAGAAAAGGTAGCATTTGTCCGGAAATGCCCCGCTATGGCCCCCATAGCGGGGCACTTCCGGACAACACATAGGATACATTCGGACATAACTAAGTAAAACACAAAGAATTTTAAAACAACTATTTTAATTGGTAGGTAGTTTCGAAAAAAATAAGTAGGTATTGTTATCCCTGTTTGTACCTTACTAAAGGCCAACAGAACAAAATCATACAATTTCTTAATCCATGAAGAATAGAGAAGTTATTGAATGTTTAGGTTACTGAAGTTGACAGCAAATTTTAGAATTCCAGCTTGCCTAACTGTTCCTTTAATTGCGACTGGTTTTTGGAAGCTTGGAGGCGATTTCTTCTCGTTTTAGTAGGGGAAAATCATCAATCAAGAAAAACTAATCCTCGATCTCCTTTTTTTCTCATGATTTTACATTTTACATTATAGAATATACCAAAGTCCTCAGTAATGGCTTCTTGTACCACCCCAACAAAATACTTCAAAGTTTTCTTCGTAGCTAACTTTACCAGAATATAATCTTCTGCAACTATACGCCCTTCATCCTATATACCTTGGCAGAGATCTTCTTTGTCATCGAAGTCTTCATCAAGAACACTATCTACATCAGAATCGTTTGATACGAACAGTTTCTTTTTAACTTCTGTTTCTTAATTTTCTTCATTGGAAAAACTTGTCTTTTTACTTTTGGAGCTGATTCTTTTCTCTTTTTCCCATTTTCTTGTGCCTCTATGCGATTTTTTTTCTTCCGAACAAGTGTATATTTTTGAACAAGCTTGCGCTTTTCTCTTTCTTGTTCCCTAGCGGGGTCCAGCTTTATGAAAAGGTTTTAATTCCTGGAGTATTCCTTTGAAATTCCTACTCTCTTTAAAAACAGTAATCAAGATACTATCTATGATAGTGGTGACTATGTCTACAGCCTCTTCAATATTAGAAGTGAAGGCTTCCAGATCTAGGTTAGTTTGAGAAGATTCACAGATTGGTAATGAACTGGAGCCAGGTCGGTCTGTAACACCAGCTGCCAGTCATCATCAGTAAACACTAAGCGGTTTATTGGCCATATACCTCCCATATTAAATAAACCCTTTTATGATGTTTGCTGGCGTGAAAGACTGCAAATATGGATCGTTAGTAATTCTTGGGATGTCTTGAATTCGTATGGCCTTGCCAGCATTACTGCTCATAAAATCGTTAAAGGCCCCTTTGCATCATGCTTTGAATGGTCCATAGACGGATAAATCCAAGGACTGCATACGATGGGTGGAATGGGGTGGCAACGATAGAAGTACAATACCATTTTCTCGAGCATAGTTGATTGACTCCAGGGATATATGTGTACTGTGGTTATCCATTATCAAAAGAATTGGATTTTCTTTTGTACACCCAGTATGCCTTTTGATATGCATTAGAACACATGGGAATAATTCAGTCATCATCCATCCAGTTTTAGAACCAAATGCAACTGAACCAGGTAATGATCCATATAAATACTCATCCTTTATTCTCTGCCTTGAAAAAATATATATGGGAGGAAAACTAATGCCACACAAAAAGTTATTGATGTTCCACGTTCTCCAGACACCACTTGTCCGACTTGTGGGTGCAATTACCTTTGGCGCTTGTAAGACAGTCGATATACCAGTTTCATCCGTATTGAATATCCGTTCTGGGGTAAAATTGTATTTTTGATGAACATCTTAAAGATTGGTAAAAAATATATTTTTTCTTTATTAGCCCCCATCATTCCATTGTTGGGCTAGGGTCTCCCCCATAAGGGTGGTTGTTGATCTACTCTCCCATAGTGATCAATCCTCGTGGGACAGAGGCGCTGCATCAACACAACCTTCGGGTCACCCATCCAAGTACTGACCGGGGACCACGCTGCCTTAACTCTCCTGATCGTACTGCGAGACTCGTGTTCTGTGGCTTCCTCAGAGATAAATGTGGATGTCTACGCATAAAACCGTGTATCCAGTCGATGCCTGCCTGCTTATTGTCAAGCCAAGAAGGAGGTACGGTTTTATTTAGTATAACACCAAAGTCATAAGCAAGTTTTTGTGTGGCTTTGAAAGTCAGTCCAAAGTGCATTTTGAATGATGAAAGCAAATATTCAGCCAATTCGTCGTCTTTGCAGGTAAAAATTTGTCTTGTGACGTATCTATTTTTATAGGCACTTGAGGTTTCATCCTCATCATCTTCATTTACTGAATCCTCATAGGTCCGCTTCTACCACAACTACAGTGTTGATGGTTTCATCTTTAGATTCTAGTTCCATTGCATCAGACTCCAAAATACTCTCCTCGGAATAAGAACTACTCCCATCGTTATTATGTTTTGTTTTAGTTTTGTCTTTTTTTTCATAATTTTCGGGATATTCTTCTTTTTATTTTCTGCTTTTATTTGCTTTTGTTCTTCTTTTATCTTTTTTGCGTTTTCCTTCTCTTTCTTTTTTCAAAAAATTCTGCAGTTGTAATTATTTCGGCGCCGTTACAAACTCTGCGTCTCTTAGGTTGTCGTGGTTGTGAAGTATCACTTCCTTTTTGCTTGGACAACATACTTATGAGAATGCCTTCGAAGTGATTTAGACCGCTTATGTCTGATGATGAACACTATACATTTGAAGGTCCAGGTTGCGCTTCGTTATGTGAGCTTGAACTAACTGAGAATCCGGAGCATCCGAGGGTCCAGGTTGCGGTTCGTTAAAGGAAATTGACGGCAGTGGGCTTTCGGAAGTTATTTTGTTTGATTCATGTTCATTTACGGTGCTACCCTGCTCATTAGTCTCCTGCATAAGGTCCACGTCATGATTTAATATGTCTTCGTCCAAATCGTGTATAGCAACCGCGGTTTGCGATAACTTTTTTTGGTTTAAATATTTAGCGGGATCGGACTTTTGGGAAGTTGTGGAAGGAATTTGTTGACGATCGGGGCCGTTGATTTGTGGATTACAGATCCCTGTTGCTTTGAAACCATTGATTATATTCTGCGAGGACATCTGCTTGAATTCCTGATTAAGTAGCTATTAGCGAGATGCAGTAAATGAGAGTTATGCTACAAAAGTAATAAACGTAAATGTAACTTGATACAACGATTACAAACTTAACCTACAAGATGTATGTCTTACCGCCACCGTGACCTAAACGGAACAGTACGGTACAACTACAAAATGTAACTAACTACGTACAAAACATGTTAGCAACAGAATCTTTTAAATACCGCCGCCAAAACTCCCACGAGATTCTGTTAATAAGAAAAAATTGCAACTTATGCTATTCTATATTTAACATGCCCATTAAGCTTCTAAATTTATCAAAAGAATTAAATGGCAAAGGTTTAGTAAATATATCTGCAATTTGAAGCTTCTTCTTCTTCTTTCTTTCAGCCTTCTTCAATCCATTTTTGGGTACAAATTCGACATCGATTTCACCATTGTTATATTTCTGTCTTATAAAATGATACCGTACGTCGATGTGCTTTGTACGGTGGTGAAACACAGGATTGTTAATTAATTTCACAGTACTTTAATTACCAACACGTAATTTTATTTCACCCACCAATATTTCCACCAAGTTCATTTAGTAGCTGTTTAAGCCACACTGCTTCTTTAGTAGCTTCTGATGCTGCTGTGTACTCGGCTTCGCCTGTTGAGCATGTCACACAATGTCGTCGTTGCTTTCTCCATGTGATTGCACTATTGTTTGCTTGGAAAATATAGCCTAATGTTGAGCGACGTAGAGTAATATCGCCAGCAAAATCAGAGTCTGAGTAGCCAATCACTAGGAAGGTATCTTCAGCATTGTAGTTGATGTGATAAGCTTTGGTGTCCTTTAAGTGCTTCAACACACGTTTCGCTGCATTCCAGTGAATTTTTTTAAGCTATATCAGGACGAGCTGTGGTAGCTGCAAAGATGAGTGAGCCCACAACCTCTCGATAGGGTACGACCTCCTCCATTGGTTGAACCGTAGGGTCGGTTAAACACACGTTTGGATCGGCTGGTATTTTATGGCCAGCAGATTCTGCAAGGTTAAAACTTTCATCGCGCTTGATTTCCAGTCCTACAAAGTAATCTGGTTCACAGATGGTTATTTTGAATGCTGATTGAAGTTGCATTAATATGTTGTCCAGCACGACTCTATTTTTGGCAAGCACCAGTCCATCGTCGACATACAGAACCAAGATTGCCAACTCTCCTTCAATCTGGCCTCGATAACACATTTATCCATTTGGCATTGTGTTAAGCCAATACCATTTCGGTAATCACTGAATTGGGAGTTCCAATACCTTGGAGCTTGTTTCAGTTCATACAATGCTTTGTTTAGTTTACACACAACTTCTGAATCAACGTTGGCACCGGGCAATTTCGCCATGAACAAACGCAGGTTTCACATCAAACTGCGTGATTTCTAGTTTTCTTTTTGTTACCAAGGCCAATAACGCTCTGATGGTATCGTAACGTGTTGTTGGGGCGAAAGTTTCATTATAATCTATACCTTGTACTTGTGAAAAACCTTTCGCACACAGTCGAGCCTTGAAACGAACATCATTTCCGTTAGGCGAGGATTTTATTTTGAAAACCCGTTTGCAACCTATCGATTTTTTGTTTGCTGGTAATGTCGTTAGCTCCCACGTTTTGTTTATTTCCAAAAACTCTAATTCGTCACTTATCGCACGCTTCCATTCAGCTGCATCATCACAGGTCACGGCTTCCACGTATGTTTCCGGAACTCCCACTTCCACCATATTTACCTCGATGTCATCATTGTAGGGCCTTGGTCTGCGTAAGCTGCTGCGATGTCTAAACTCGTACGTTTGAGGTTGTTCAACTTGTGATTCGTTCTCATTTGGATTTACCGCTTCCACTTGATTTCTTTGCATTTCTGGAGGTTCTTCGTTTGAGCCATAATCTGTAGGAATCAATACTGTGGTTGTTCTTGAAGTAGACACTGCATTATTTTCTTAAAATTGACATGACGAGACACTTTTATCTTTTTGCTGATCGGATTGTACAATCTGTAGTTTGTTGAGTTGCCTTCATAACCTACAAATATGAGCTTCTCACTATTTTTCTCAAGTTTCTTTTCGTAGATTATCTGTTACATGTAGATAAGCGTCACAACTAAACACTTTTACATGTTCTAAAGTCGGTTTCTTGCCTGTCCACTTTTCAAACGGTGTCGAGCCCTTTGTTTGAACTGTTGGGGTTCTATTTAATAAGTACACCGCTGTGTTAACCGCTTCAGCACACAAACTTAGAGGCATGTCTTTGGTGTATAACATTGCCCTTGCACTTTCTACAATTGTGCGATTGTCCCTCTCGCACCTTGCATTTTGTTCAGCCCTCAGGGGTGTATATCCCGGTAGTCTCTAAAACAATTCCACTATTACAGAAGTTCTTTCATTTGTTTGTTTATAAATTCAGTTCCATTACCCACGCGTAACCTTTTAATGTTGCGATCGAATTTATTATTGCACAGTTTAATAAAGTCGCGAAAACAATCGTAAACGTCATTTTTGTGTTTAATGAATTTAAACTCTCCGTAGCCACTACAGTCGTCTTTGAATAAAACGAAGCATTGCGCGCCGCCGATAGATTCCACACCCATGGGACCGCACACGTCACCATAAAACAGTTCACCGGGTACTGTCACTTGTCGTTCAATTGGAACAAATTTTAATTTGTGCTGTTTTCCATACACACAACTTTCGCAGAAGAATTCTTCGTTATTTGTCGTTTTAATATTATCAACAAGATTGTTAGTAAATAGTTCCTTCAGCGATCTTGTATTTATATGACCCAATCTTTCATGCCATTGCTTTAACGATCCTGTGGCTGTCGTATTAGCTTCAGGTACTACGGTTTTAGCACGGATAAGCATTTTATAGAGATTGCTGTCATTACGAATTGCACTACCCACTATTTTATTGTTTTCGAATATTTCGGCTGTCTTGTCACCTTTTACAATTGTGAAGCCTTTTCTGGTTATTGCACCTTCCGAAAATAGATTTCTTCTTAGTCCTGGAACATACCATACTTCCTCTAGCATTCCGTTGTACCATTTCCCATCGATCCATTTTTCAATGTGGACTGTACCAATACCTGCAACTGGAAGTTGATAATTGTCACCCAGTTTGATCGTTAGGTCTGTTGTTTCATGCAAACTGGTGAAGTAATTTCGATTCGGACTCATATGTCGTGATGCTCCGCTATCCATCAACCAAATCGATTCACTGCTGCTTATTAAAGCTTCCACTTCCACGTTGAAAGAACTACCTTGAGGATGATGGTTGCTGCTATTTCCACCGTCATTTCTATTTACTTGCTGCTTCTTTGGTAAGCGATAATCTCTTGCAAAATGTCCTGGTTTTGAGCAGTTGAAACGTTTTGGCTTATATTTGCCACGTTTTGATGAATCACTTCTAATGTTATTTGCTACAAAAGAATTTTCACTTTCATCACTATTATTTAGGTTTAATTCTTCATCTGGGAGTCGAGCTGTCAATTTTTCAATAGTCTGTTTTGCTTCATCCAATGATAACCATGCTTGTCTAAATGGTCAATATTTCGAAGGCAGGGAACTCAGAAATTTTGTGATCACAGCCGTATTGCTAATTGTGTCACCTGATTCCTTTATTTGTCCAGCTAAACTTTCTATTTTTGATATGTGCTTCGCAACGGAATCTGTAGGTTCCATTTTATACTGATAGAACTTCTCGTGGACCAACATTTTATTCATTTCAGATTTCTGCTTGTATATCGTGTCCAGCCTGTCCAGTATCCCCAATTTTCAACGAATG
>JABXWE010022522.1:0-15127 GCA_014611495.1 Limonius californicus
ACATTTCAAACTTTCAAATTCAAATCGAACTACCAACATCGTAAAAAAACAAACTAAAAACAGTACGATTATAGGCCTCCTTAACGTACTGTTTTTAAGCTAAAACAGTGCGCTTAGAACGGCTTTATAAAACCGAAATAGAAAAATATTATTTGAATGATTTCTAGCAATGTCAAAATAAAATTGCCCTGTTGCCAGCTCTAGAGTCCCCTACTTTTCTAAAATAATCTAGTAAGTTTAGAATTAATAAAACATATAGTATATTATACCTACTTAATTGTCGGAATGGTGAAAGTTATTAGCAAAGATACTAAACTGCAAATTGTGAAAGCTTTCAACCATTATAAAAGAGTAGGCCAGACTTCAAACGATTTATGATTACAAATCGATTAATTGATATATTCGGGGTAAGCATGTATTATTTCTTAAATATGCAATTGCAAATTACTTATAATTTTAGGTGTCTGAACGTTCTATAAGGGACATTTTACCACAAGGATAGGACGTTTTAAAATCTTCCATTTGTAGTATAGGCGCTAAGACGGACGTTTTCTTAAATTACACGTTTAGAAAAGATTCGCAACGACAAATTTGGCAGTATCATCTGAAGAATGAACATTTTATTATCGACAAACTCTTGGCTGACTCTCGCGAAAATTTGGAATACAAGGGGGGCAGGACTACTTTATTCAAAATTCTTAAATCAATGGGTTACAAACACAAAATGGTGAATAGACGTAAAATTTTATGTGAACAAAAACACGTCGTTGCATCCAAAATTAAATTTTTGAGACAATTTCTCCAATATCAAAATTCTAGTGAAAATGTGACATTCGTTTACCTAGACGAAACGTGGATCTACCAAAATGGATCCGCGAGTCATAAATGGGTACACGAAACCGATCTTAAAAGTATCCCAGCCAAAATTAAAAGTGAGGGGAAGAGGTTCACGATTTTGAATGCGGGATGTAATTTAGGCTTTTTGGAAGGGTGCGACATGTTACTAGACTCAAAGAACAACGACAGGGACTACCATAAAACTATGAATGGGGAAATTTTTTCAAAATTGGTTAGTTAATCAGCTGATTCCTGCTTTGGACAAGTTGCAAGGAAAATTTGTCGTGGTTATGGACAACGCACCTTATCATTCAATGCAGTTTGACAAGCCGCCCACATTTCCTTGCAAAAAAAAGTGTATTGCAGGAATAGTTGGTTAACCACCACAATGTCGAAGTACAGGGCAAAATTACTAAGAAAAAACTTTGGGAGTTAATTAAACCTTTTACAGCAGACGGAAATAAAAGATACGTAACTGACGAAATTTTGAAAAAGCGCAACTGTGAGCATTGTGAAAAACTTATTTCGGAAGACTGGACAAAACATATGGGAAATTTATCGTTTGAAAATATTCCTCCTTTCATTATTTCAGTTGGGGAATCTGATTCAGGATCGGAGGGTGCCGATGATTCAGATACTTCTAGTGATAGCATGAAGGTGGAATAGGGTAGCGGATATTCTTTTGGCATCTAAATTGTGAATGAGTGTTTTACAGTTTTTAGCTCGCCCGAGAAAAACACTGACATCAGTGGAATACGAACTTGGGTATCTCAGCACCAGAGGCAAACAGTCAACCACTGGACTACCATAATATCAATTTGAAACATGAGCGGCATAGATGTTAGTTCTTCTTAATTTGCTGCAAGACCTAAATATAGGACAACAAAGAATGGCGTGGAATATGCTCTGTATACATACGATTTGAGTTCAGAATTCTCGTGAAAAAAGAACCGCAATATGTATTTGGTATATGTTACGACAACATTTAAATTATAGTTATTATTTTATTTATAATGAAATCATTATTATATCTAAGTACCTATTATAAACCAATATTGAGCAGCAATAGGCAGACGTTAAATGAACAAACAAGCTCCACTGGCAACATTGCCTGCTTTCAAAAAACATAACCTCCATCAAGAAAAACTAGCATAACCCAACTTAATTAATAGACAAATTTCAATGATACCACACATTCCCCCAGATTTCCACAGCCTGCTGGATGGCAAATCAATCGTGAATAGTGTATAGCTGAAAGATTTTTTAGTGCTGCTACTCGAACAAACCATTTTTTCACTATCACCTAAATTCCAATAACATAGGCAACTTAACAATTATCGCGAGAGCATTTGCACAATTAGATAGATATCAATACAGGATTTTATTACAAGGGCATCTGGGATTTTCTTTACCTTTGCTAGGTATTTGTGGTCGCTACTTCTGGGAATTTTCTAAGCCTAAAGCTGTTTGTATCTGTATTAAAATAAGTACCTATGGGAAGTGTTAGATAAATTTTGAAGATGACTGTTTCTCTATAAATTATTTTGAATTCCTTTAAATTTTTTAAACATAATTATGCTTCTAACGGGATAGTCAAATTTAAGTAGCGAAAAACTGTTTATAAACTACTCAAAACGAAAATGGAGCCACCTCTTCATAAGCGTATATTTCACGTAGTTTGAATTTTAATGAAAATTTGATTTTACGATGACAATGTGTACACATCAGCCTTGTCGGTATAAACAAAATTTCTGCTTTTGTTTTGTTATTCTGATCAGAATACTTGTCACCATGTAAACCTCAACAAATCATTATCAGAGCATATTAAAGTGGAGCGTGTTTTATCATCCGAAAGTGTAAACTTTACAGTGCAAACATGAATATCGATGTGTTAGGTAGAAGAATACGTCGTAGAGTATACCTAAATGAAATTGAAATTGCTAGGGCCGTAACGTTAATTGAGGAAGGTTATTCCAGAAGACGCGTAGCAGAAATTATGAATGTGAGTCGCGCCGCTATAAATAGAGCATGGAACCGGCATTTAATTTATGGCATTGTCAGAAGAAGGCCCTATCCTCAACGTCAAAGGGCCACAACAGCTCGAGAAGATCGCTTATTACGGCTGTGGGCGATTAGGGAACGAACCAATACCGCACGAGCGCTTCAAAATCAGTTAGTAGCAACAACAGGTACCAGAATTTCTGATCAAACAGTTCGTAATAGACTTCATCAATGTCAGTTGCGTGCTAGAAGACCGGCTAAAGTACCTCGTTTAACAGTAGCACATCGCAGAGCTCGACGAATTTTTGCCGAAGTACATCGTCATTGGACAGTACCACAATGGAGTAATGTGTTGTTTACAGATGAGTCAAGATTCTGTTTATACCACAATGATGGACGTGTGCGGGTATGGCGATGAGCCAATGAGAGGTATTTGGACTCAGCTGTACAAGAAACTGTTCGCTTTGGCGGAGGGTCTATTATGGTATGGGTTGGCATATGTTTAAATGGGCGCACCGACCTTGTCGTAATTGAAAACGGTTCCCTAACTGCATTACGTTACTTAAGGGAGATTTTAGAACCACACATAATTCCTTTTGCGGATAATATTGGAGCAGATTTTATTCTACAGCCAGATAATGCCAGGCCACACGTGGCTAGGATAGTGACAACTTTTTTAAATGATCATAATATTGAAGTAATGGAATGGCCAGCTCACAGCCCAGATCTCAATCCCATCGAACACCTATGGGATACATTGGGACGAAGATTATTGGAACGGCAGCCTATAGAAACCATCCAACAACTTCAAGACATTCTTATTCAAGAATGGGAACAACTAGCCCAGGAGATGATCAGAAACTTGATCGAGAGTATTCCCCGTCGTTGCGCTGAAGTTATCAGAGCCAGATGAGGACACACTCACTACTAAGGATAGTTTTAAAATAATGTTTTTTTAAAAATGTTAAAAAAATTAAATTATTTAATCGACTTATTGAAATGAATTTTTTCCTCTCCATAATGCATTCGCCATATTTAAGTAATTTATACACCGACAAGGCTGATGTGTACACATTGTCATCGTAAAATAAAATTTTCGTTATATTTCAAACTACGTGAAATATAAACTTATGAAGAGGTGGCTCCATTTTCATTTTGAGTAGTTTAGATCGGTAGGTACTGCTACAAGCTACTCTTTGTTTCGTGGAACTCGCTGCTTTAAAAAGCTACAAAAAGTAGATAGCTATTGTAGCACTCTAAAAGTAACACATATTAAACATTCGTTCGGTTCGGACGTCCACCGAGAATGTCTTACGGAGATCTATAGCTGTCACAAACAGATTACTTATATACTTTCTGGATTATTCTATGGATGTCCACAATGTCCGTGAAGAACGGCTATAGCATGTCTTATAGACGTTCTTGTGCTACATGGGATATCGTATACGTAATACTTCCTGTATAGCTAACTAAAAACTCAAAAACTTGACTACTATCAAAAATAGATGTAGCAGGTTAGCCTTAAGGCATCTCGTAAGTGGAATTATTGCTTAAAAGGAGGGAATATTTAGAACTTGTACAAGTTTTCTATTTTCAAAATTAAACAGAGTAATACAATCATGACGCTTCCTACTACGCTATTTTTCGAAAAAAAAAATGTAATTCATTTCATAGTTGTAGATAGACTGCCGTCAGTGTTACAACAGATTTGGTATCGTGTAGGGTAGAGACACGTTGCGTCCTTTCTCTTACATGAATGTAACGTAGGAACAGATGAATACATGTTCTTACTCTGCCTCTAATACGCAATTAACACTTTTCTAATTATAGTTTTAGTCAAGTAGAAAGACAGTTCTTAGATGTTCAAAGCTGTCTTCTTGATAACAGAACTGTGAATGTCACATCCAAGGTACTGTAATTAGCTATAGATATAACTAGAAAGGTTGTTCTTTCATTTTCCGTCCCCTATGACAAAATAATTATTATTTACCAACATCTTGCTGTGAATGAATTGGTCATTACAAATAACAAAACGCTGGTATTTATTATAAAATAATTTACTACCATAAATTATATTATTTACAAAGATAGTTCACCAAAACCCTTTTATATATGTGGATGAGGTACGGAAAATTCTTGAGCTCGATATCTTAAAGACGCCATATCAATATGGCTGCATACAGTACTAGGGGTAATATTTGAAGTGCAGTAACTTATGCTTGGAGGTAAAAACCCGCACCCTTGTGCACTTAAATGGCTAGTTATGCTAGCAGCACTGGAATATAGTTCTTGTTGTGGATAATGAGAGCATTTCCAAGGCAAGACGTACTGCAGATCGGAGGAAGGTGTTGGCTGATGAGCAAGCAACGATTGCTGCGCAACGTTTTCAATATTTCTAGAGTTGATGCCTGTTAATGGAGTTGGAGTAGATTTGCTCGGTATATGTTGTTGTAAAGCTAAGCTTCTTTCATTGCGGCGGAATTTCGCTCTTCTGTTCTGAAACCATACCTAAAAACAATTTTGCAATTAAACTATGAGAAATATTTATTTGTAATGTAGACTAATGAAACCATAGACAAGAAACTACTAGAATCAAAAATAGAACGATTGGTAGTTGGAAGAAAAATTGCAAAAATGTGAGATAATGATTAAAGAAAGCGCCAGTGAAATTGGAGGAAGCGCAAAAATTAAAAAATGTAGGTAAGCACAGTACAAAATATTTAAGAAAGATAAGGAAAATACGAAGAAAAACGGGAAATGAAATGGAAGAAAATGTCAAGCCAGATACGCAGTGGAAAAGTTGAAGAGCATGGCCTACAGTGGTTTGGTTACGTATAACGAACGCCTGAAGAACCCATACCCAAAAAGTATATTATATAAATTCCATGGGATAGAAATTACATGGCAAAGTAGTCGGACGAAAGTATAATATGTAGATATAAAAAATGGCCACTTATGGATTGTAAGGACTCCATAGTAAGACGTAGTAGTCAGTACCTACGAGGCTAGAAGAAACCAAACACAAAATCAACATATCGGTATATCGTACATACTGACAAATGTAATCGAATAAACAGTGGCTTGAAGGAAAGACACATATCGAGTATGTATTTACAAAAGACGGATTGTGTGATAGATTGTGGAGTATAGTATAAAAAATTGGCTTAAGAAATAAACTAAACAATGTAGTCAAGAGTCATTACAGAAAGGTTGATGACATCATGAGAATTAACGGAAGCGAATCTGAAATAAGCATACACCCCATTGCTTTTTATTATATTTAGTATTCGACACACTTAAAAGTATGATGAAGAATGGAAAATTGTCACCAGAAGAAATTGAAGGCCATCTGTTTGTAGACGACATTTTACTAATAGTTAAAAAGACATTTACGCTTAGGCGACAGCCTAGAAATGCTCATATAATAGTTAAAAACAGACCGAAGTAAGTTAATGAAGACACCCATGGCATAGTTTTCTCTTCCTGGATGTATGATGGTCTAGTTTTGGAAAATCAGAGAGCATAGAAGCAAGCAATATTAGAACTACTGGAGAACAAATACCTAAAAGAGTTTGATAATATTAAGCAGAATAAAAATCAGAGAATTAAGGACTTAATAGAGATAAAACAGGAAAGAAAATGAAAAGTAAGAGATTTAGGTAAAAAGCGAAAAATCGGAACCTGAGAAGTATCGATGATGGTCAATTAAATTCCACAACGAAAGACGTAAGGAGACCAACAAGAAAGAGAAGAAGGAATGGATAACAGCAAAAGAAAATAATATTTTTATTATCATTGCGCATCTAAATTGTAGGTTCCTTTAGAAGTAGCGTCTTGTAAAGGTGGTACGCGACAAAAGGATGATACACATTTTTGATAATCAGCGTAAGACAATATAGTAGATATGCAGGAAATGTGGATTTTGTAAACAAGAAACTGAACTATAACAGTTTTATAGGATTCACAGTTACCGGAAAGGCAGTTTTACATACCTGCACTCTAGCTTCACTGAGAGAGACTTTGGCTGCCAAATCTTCCCTTACAAATGCGTCTGGATAATGAGTTTTTTCAAATACACGTTCAAGTGCTGTAAGTTGAGCAGTTGTAAATGTTGTTCTATTTCTTCTTGGTTTTTTTATTTTGTCGCCATCGGAATTTCTGTCATATCCAAATCCCAATCCTAGGATTCATAATTTTTATTAAAATGGTGAACTAATTGCACAAATATAGGTTAAGATTAAGCTTATTATGGTAAGGAGAAACAAATTAATTCATCAATAAAGATCAATTATTGGACACAGAAGAAAGTAGAAGCTATAAAATCATTAGATTTGTAGTCCGTTTTAAATATAGCAATGCAGTATATAAACTTTTATTTTAAAAATGTTCGTTTATATTTGCGCTATCCAACTTTAGTTGAAACTAAATAATACTCTGACTGGATTATTATTCTTTACTGTTATGTGAGGTATACCGTTGAGTGATTATGTTTTGATAAACTCACTGCTATAAAATATATCACTAATTATTTTATCACAGAGGTAAAAATATATCCAATCTCGAAATATTCACTTTCTTCTAACTGATAGTTGTTTTTTGGTTTTGTTTTATTTTTAGGTGCAAATTCGACTGAAATATATTTCAATTTTAAAAAATAATTCTAGTTTATTAAACAATCCTGCAGTTTCTGCCCTTGCTACAGGCTGTAACTTGTAAATAGATATTTAAAGATATTTAAATGGTCCTGTTTCGTTCAAACTTTTTACTGCGCAAGAAAATAATAACACTGTCTTGTTGAATTTGTGAAAGCTGAATGTACAGGATGATTCATGAGAGGGTACGAGCCTACCATTCCAAAAATGGGCAACCCAAAATACATATTACAAGATACTGCGATATCTAAATTACTGTTGACGGTATTATAAATCAGAGATGCCTGTTTGATATGTTTGACAGTTTACGGAAAGCAGTTTGAAAATCGTCTAAATTAATAAATTGTTATACTTAACTATTGTGTTCAAAATATACATCTCTGATTCATACTACCGTCAATAAAAATTTAGGCATCCAGTTTTTTGTGGAATGTATTTTATGTTACCTATATTTCGAATGGTAGATTTGTATTTTCTCGCGAATCACCTTCTATAAACAATAAGTATTAACAGTAAAGTCGTGAAATCACAGAAAATAATTAACTGTATAGACAGTTAAAAATACAATTCTTATCGAAACTTAATACGATCTGGTAGTATAATTTTTATATTTTGTTCATTGGCTTCTCATGGTTTACCAGGCCTTAGGGATGGGCCTAGTTTGCATTATAGTACATAGTTCAGCCAAGTGCTATTCTGGCTATTCATATTTTCGAATACATTTTATTGTGAGAAATGTTCTTTTTTATTGTATCTGCATTTGTATGAGAAAAATGAACAAGAAACTATTCTCACTGTACAAAGCCGGAACGAACTGGAGATAAATTAATATAAAATTAACCAACTTATTACATTATTGTCGCACGTTATGATGTCAGCCGACGTCATCTTCAATAAATAGACAATCTTGCTCACATGATAAATTAAAAATTTAAAGACATGTTTAATAACTAATCGCTATCGAAGCAGCAGTATCTAACAATTCAATGTTTATGTTTGCTTACTCTTCTAGAATAACTGGATGAACATTTTTATGTATTTTTTTAACTTCATTTTTAATAATTCATTCTTGTACCTCTTGAAAGATGTATGAACACGAACGGTATCTTACAAAATAAGAATTATATTCTTTCAAATCTTTTAAGAAAAGTATGGCTATCTCAATCTTTCTGGATAAAGTTGAGCGACTAAAAGGCAGCTTATTATTTTCTAAAATTACTATAATATGCTTTCCGGTCAGCCTTTTCTCGATTTCCTAGGATACTCCTGACCCCTGATAAGTTATCCCCGCTTTTGACTTAACGTAATCTTCATAGTATCGGATTATTTAATGTTTGTAGATTGAAACCGATTCATCATGGGACGGCGTATAGACTGTCTCATCAGAAATGCTTACGTGTTCCCCAAAAAGGGTTTGGTTTCTTAACAAATGTTGGAAAACCCCAATCTGTTTGCATCGAGTCGTTTTTTAAATTTTAAATTCCGTTTGGTTTATTCTATGTTTTGCTGTTTTTGATTGTTTGCTGATATAATAATGGGGAGGCACTACACTCCACGAAAGAGTGTGGTCTGTTAGGCGGAAGGTCAGCGCTTCCTTATCCTTGTTCTCACGCCCGGTTATGGCGTGCCAAATTCGTGGCCTGTGGTGATGTGGTGACCATCACACATTAGACAACTACGAGGCTGTTTCAAATGAAATCCGGATTGCGACTTTAACTAAGTTAAATACATTCTCTATTACCAATAATGAAAATAGTGACTTAGTTCACACATTTAGGGAGGCCATGAATTGATTATTAAGTGTCTGGAAGCAATAGACAAATTTAATTTCTCACTTGATAGCTATGGCGTCACTTCAAAGTTGCACCAGCGAAGAAATGCTTTCTGTGATAAGATTTTTAACTGCAGAATGAGTGAATCCTTCTGAAATTCATTCAAGAATGCTTAAGGTGTACGGAAGTAGCTGTGTAGCTCGTTCAAGTGTGTTTGAATGGACAAAAAAGTTTAAAAGCGGCACCGAAACTGTGAAAGATGCACGCTACCAGGACAAGCAAACCGTGTAATCACTGAAAAGAACATTAGAACTGTGCAAGAGCTCATTCTACAAAATAAACGCATAAAACTAAAAGAAATTGTTTCAAAAATTAATGTGAGTATCGGTTCTATACATAATATTGTTTTTGAGCAGTTGAAATACCGAAAACTTTTTGCGAGATGGGTCCCTAGGCAATTAACGCCTGAACTTAAGCAAAGAAGGATTGGAGCTTGTACTGTTCTTCTGTCACGTTATGAAGAAGAGGGAGCTGCCTTTTTAAATCATATAGTGACTGGTGAGGAATCCTGGGTTCACCATTTTCAGCCAGAATGTAAGCAATCATCAAAAGAATGGCGTCACTCAGCATCATTAAAACCCAAAAAATTTAACGCTGCTCCATCGGCTGGAAAGCTAATGTTGACTGTGCTTTAGGATAAGAAAGGAGTACTTGTAGAAGATTACATGATGAATGGTACCACAGTCAATAGTGCTTCATACTAGAACCTATTAATAGATAAACTGAAGGACAAAACGATGCGGATTTCTGTCAGAAGGTGTTTTGCTCCAACACGACAATGCTCGGTCGCATTGCTCGATGGAAACTAAGGCGGTAATTGAAAAACTTAGATTTGAAGTTATTGAACATCCTCCGTATTATCCCGATCTAACACCAAGCGATTACCGTATGTTTGGAGCACTTAAAAGAGATTTAGGTGGGCTGCATTTTCCGGTTGATTAGAGCGTGAAAATGCGGTGCATGAGTGGTTTCGCAAAAAACCGAGAGAATTCTTCTCCGGTGGAATAGAGGCTTTGGTTGACAGATGGAGAAGGTGTATTGACAAGCAGGGGGACTATAGAAAAGTGATAACATTTTAACGCAATTTTAATGGCAATTTTGTAATGACTACAGTTTGTTAGTATTTTTCCGTTCAGAAATTAATTTATGACCAAATTCGTCCCTGAATTGTTCAAGGTTTTTTCTTTGTCAACTATATTTTCGCCGGTCAGACGGGATTTCTAGGAATTTCTTTGTTGAACAGTGATAGCATTTGGGAAATGTTTTAAGGCTTCTCTGGAAGGTCGCACGTGGTTACTTTCGTTCTAGAAGCATTTCGAAATATGTTGCAATCTTTGGGGGAATGAAGGGTCGTGTTGCGTTTTTACAGGCAGTCAGCCTTCCACCTCTAATGGCTCCGGTCTTCCCAAATTACTACAATATCTTCAGGGAAGGGCCGTAAATAAATCGAGTGCTGCAAGTGTCGACTTGGGTTTTCGACGGGTATACCTGGTGTAATTTTCGTTTCGTTGTTTTACCATGAGGGTGAAAACAACACATTGACTATTGACGGATCTTATAGAAGTACGCTAGGATTTTTAATTTCGAAGCCCAGCTCTTGTCCCTCTGCGGCTACCATCATCCGAGGAGTCCTGTCTTCGTTCAACGTTAACAGCCTGTTGAAAGCAATGTATTCTCCAGGGGCGTAACAGCCACAGCTCGTTCCAACGCTGCCCCGAAGAACGTTGTCTTCCTTCTATTTTTTGGTCCTGCATCTGGAAATCGCCCTTAACATTGTGCCGGCTGCTCCTAGAATCGTTTAAGGTAAAAACCCAGTTTTTTTTGTTGTGATAAAGAAACCCTTTTTTTTTGCTCGCTTTAACTTGCAGACTTCAAATTTTACCTTCATGTAAATAGAGAGACGACCGTCAGTCGCCATATGTGGTGTTAGCTGTTAATTATAAAACTACCAAATTATATTCTGTTTTATTCTTGTGAACTTCAGCGTCCCTGGTGTACGTAGCTGTATGAAAAACGTAAATCCCGTTGCACCAGTGCTGGCGATTTTTTTCTGAACGTTTAAAAATTAAAAATATGTAATCCGAACTTATAGTGTTATCACTTGTTGTCATTTTCTTGTACTGTCATTTCTAACAATTTAATTATATGTGTTAAAAATTTACTGCCTCTTATTGTGTCTTTTGTACTTGTTTGTGTACGAATTTTGCAAGCTTAAATATATAGAAGGAGGCACAATAAAGGTGAGTTCCATTCCCGTAAGCTGTTGGCTTCTCGGCCTTCCACGAGGACCTACAATCAACTCGATTTGGAAGGTGGTGTCCACAAATTTTGACTTACCCTGTATACAACTAAAGATTTCCTTCCATAAGCGTTTTCACGAACTCCCCCTACTCCTCTGAGCTAAGCTGTAGGCCGTTTTCCATCTATCTGGTTACGGGTCGTCGGAAAAGCTCGATTGGCCCGTAACAACTACATTATTATCCCTTGTTCTTTCGAACACAAGTACTCAATTATTTAAAGGGCTGAGTAGGTTGCCCGCCAGGTATCGAGTCGGGCATTTGAACTCCCGACCTTCCGCACTGGAGCCCAATGCTTTAATCACTGGACTACGTAGTGCCATAGCGCAGTCTAAAAGATTTTCTAACACGACTGTTCACCAAAGCGTCTTGCTTTCTTGTTGAGACTATACCATTATGAATATATGTGGTTCAAATTACTGTTTTTATCCTACTTTCTATTCTTACAAGGTACAAGTTTAATTCGGATTTAAATAATCTGCGGCTGCAATGAGTGTTATCAATCCCAGATTTTTCGATCTCATATTATCGTTGATACAAAAACATAAAAAAAAGCAAAAATTGTAAATTACAGTAATGACCGAATGATAAGAACTAGTAGTAAACATTTCTAAAGGTAGTGTAAACATGCATACATAACATTTTTAGATTTAATTCTATTTTTTCACCTCTTTACAAACTACAATCCGAACGTCAATATTTATAATTCTACTACCATTTTATTTTCTCGTACACTATACGCATTTAATTTTATATTGGATGCAGTTCGGTTTCTAGAATTCAGGTAGACGACACTAAGAAGAACCGCGAACGGGATGTAATGGTTTGTCTATGTAAAAGAATTGTACATATTTGGATTTTGAACCCTTAGGCCGGTGTAGGATCTCCTTTACTGAATTTTAGGCGCGGTATTTGAATTTTGTTGTAGCAATTTATAAACCGTGTTAAATCGAAAGCCGCGCTAATCAGAACCGTGTTATTCAGGGTATTCCGTAGTTTCAAATTATTGATAGACTTGTAGTCATTCTTATACTGCAACTCTAAAATGTAAAGCGCGCATTTTCCACCGCTGCACAATGTACAATGCGGACAAAAAAATGAAAACACCAACATTAATCTAGCGCTTGTTTTTTATTGATTTTAAACATTGTAATTATGTCTTTCTTGGCAAACTGACTTTCAAAATGTCATAAATTCAGAGGTGTCTCATTTAAAAGGTAAACATTGTCAAATTAATTTCATTTTAATTAAAATAGTGGAAACTTTTAAATGTAAAATATGTTGAACAGAACTATACACTCAACATAAAATATAAATTTAATTGAATCATTAATATTTTGTAGCAGCTCCACTTAGGTATTACTAACATCATTTGTAAACTTTTATTCATTGCTAGAACCAAATGCCTTACATAATTTTCATGAAGATGATGCCACGTTTCCTGTATCCTCTCCCATAATTTCCCTCTAGCTCTAGGTCTAATCTTCTGAGAATAAATTTTTTTAAAAATAATCCCATATGTTTTCAGTTGGATTCAAATCGGGACTTTTTGAAGGCCATTCCAATAAATTTACCCCGCTGTCTTGAATCCAGTCTTTCACAATTCTGGATGTCTGAATAGGGCAATTATCCTCTTGAAATATTAAATTGTTTTCTGGAAATCTTTTAATAACGCTTGGTAACATAGGTAATGGCATTCAAAATATTTCGGTAAGTAAGTCTCTCCTGTTAGACCATTTTCTATATTGAAACAAGTCCCTTGATCTTCTGCGCTTATCCAAGCCCACACGTTGACCAAAAACCGACCACTATTATTTAAACTAGGAACATATCTTTCCTCAAACCGTTGATTTCTGGGATCCATATTTTAACATTATTGCAAGATTGGAAAACCTTTTTCGTCCGAAGTAACAACCCTACTCCAGAAGTTATCATTTCTATTTAGATATTGGAATGCAAATCTTACTCTAATTTCTTTGTGCCTTCAGTTAAAAATGGTTTTCTTGCAACTGAGCTGTTAATTAAAGCAGCTTGTCTTACACGTCTACGTGCAGTTCTAATCGAATCGAACCTGGAAAATCTTATTCCACTCGCGCTACCCTTGCTGTGGGAAGGGTGCTTGCGTAATTTAATTTACCTATGCCTGCATCTTCTTCTTCACTAGATACTTTCGCACGTCCAGATCCAAAACGACGTGCAAAATTGTGTTGCTGATACCATATTTTTTAATATTTTGCAGATGGAGCTATAACTAACATTTAAATTAGCAGCAACGGGTTTTAATGACCAACTGTCTTCTGGTTTTGATATTGCTCCTCCTATTTTATATCACTTACATGTCTGGGCATTTTTACACGTTTGAAATAAATTTATTGTGATATTGACAACTAATTATTACAATACATCAACGAATGACATGCATACGTATTTACAATGGAAAAAAATTAGTGTTACAATTTTTTTGTTCGCAATTGTACAGGGACCGGCAAAAAAACGGGACGGTTTTGAAATGGGTTTAAAAATTATGAAATTACAACAACATACATTTATATTACGAAAAATGAGAGAAAAAGTATTGCCATTTACTAAAATATATCTTTAATTACTTTATTTGAAAATTATGTCTGATAAGTGACGACCACCATTTCTGACACAGTGCTGCAGCCCTGTTCGGAAATTTCTCATCGCCCTCAGTACCATGTCGTTTGGTATGGCTAGTATTTCATTACGAATTGCTAATTTTAACTCTTGAATGGTACGTGGTCTTCTCACGTAAACTTTCGACTTCAGATATCCCCAGAGGAAATAATCGCACACCGTGAGGTCTGGTGAGCGCGGAGGCCAAGCGAGGTCTCCATTTCTGGAAATGACACGTCCCGGAAATATTTCTTGAACCACGGCCATTGACGCTCTCGCCGTATATGCAGTAGCACCATCTTGTTGGAACCATATGTTTGCAGGATTGATTCCATTCCGAGCCAACTCTGGTGCGAGGAAGTTATTCAGCATTTGCACATAACGAGCTGAATTAACAGAAACAGCGTGTCCGTCCTCTTCATAAAAATATGGACCTATTACTCCGAAATTTGCTACAGCGCACCAGACCGTCACGCGTTCGCAATGAAGTGGTCTTTCGTGAAGTTCACGAGGATTATCCGCCGACCAATATCGAAAATTTTGCCGGTTTACATACCCAGAGAGATGAAAATGGGCTTCATCGTACATTAGAACGATACTGTTATCATTAAGAATGTTCAGAATTGACTGGGCACACTCGCTTCGCATTTGGTAGTCACGTTCACTAAGTTCTTGGACTGTCACGATTTTATATGGGTGAAAATGGAGGTCCAGGTGAAGCATCCTTCGAGCACTACGGTCTGATATCTTCAGAGCAGCAGCGTGTTGGCTGGCCGACCGACGTGGACTCCCTTCAACTGCCTGTCGCAAAGCCTGGACATTTTCCGGAGTACGAACAGATCGTGGGCGGCCAGGAGGTTTCTTCTTCGCA
>JABXWE010022524.1:0-13353 GCA_014611495.1 Limonius californicus
AAATTTCTGCATGATTTTAAGTTTCATTACCGAAGTATGGGTCAGATTGAGCTCTAAAGTGATGTTTTGACTAGATGAATGAGGAATATCTTCGATTTCCAGTAAAATATTAAGCTGCACATTTTCGGTTAACCTTGTCACAGGGCGGCCAGTTTTTGGAAGATCCTTGGATGTGGCTATCGCGTTAGAACTCAGCAAGAAGTATATCAGACACAATTATCCTAATAAGCAAATAAGCCAATCCACAGTCAGCAGCATAAAAGCTAAATTTAGAGAACACGATACTCTGTTCCATAAATACTACGCACAGGAAATAACAATACACACTTATTTTATTGCGATATTTACAACTTCTTCACTTGTCGACATGAAAACAATACGCTAACTAGGATTACTGTTAATTTCATTCGTGCTTACTATTTGAATTGCAAAGTCGTATTTCTTGAATTGTTTCTCATGTAACCTATTCAAAATTGTATACCGTTGAAAATACACTAAAAACCTCTACCAAAATAAAAATTAAAAAATATAAGTTGTCATTTAATACGAATATTGATGACGTCATAACTTTTTCAAAAGTTGATGAAAAATTTCAAAATAACTTTTTCATATGCACTGCACAAACCTTAACAGATTTAAAGACTTTTCCCGACATTTAATTTCCACACTGTATATATATATATATATATATATATATATATTATATATATATATATATATATATATGTATCTACAACCGTTCTAGCAAGAGAGCTTTGATTCCATCTCTAACTGTAACGTTTCGCCACGGATGCTTACAGGGGGCGAGAACGCTCCAAAATTTATACCCTGGGTACTCTCTTGAGTTGCCCAGAATTCAATTACAAGTGCTTGAAAAAAAATAAATTTATTAAATGTTACAAAATATCTGTAAAATAAATAGGTCTCTAATTTTAATTAATGTAACAAAATATGAATTTGACACGCCACTGGTTTTTCATGGTCGGCCGGATGTCTTCCCCAGGTCAACAGGCCGACTAGCTCGTCTTGTAGGTCTGTCTTTGCGGTTCCACAAAATGTCCGCTCGCTCATTCGCACCTAATTTTTAACATAAACAAACGAATTAGTTATGCTTTGTTTTCGCAAAGAATGAAACTTCCTTGCAATAGGATAAACGGAGTTTGTGATTCGGAACTCGGGAAAGTGTTGTGGAAACTTTTCAGGTTATAATTTACACGTGCAATTTTGCTTGCTTTAAGCAGAGTGAAATCTGAGTAAACAAAAGAGTGACAAATTCTTGTGCGGAGGTAAACCTGTATTCCGTCGACAGTGGACAGCTACAGAATAAACAATCTGTATGTATTCAGTTTCAAATGTTAAGGTGTTAATGCGATTTTAAAAGTGCGGTTGTTGTATATATATAATTCAACCTAGCTTTGCTGGATAAAATCTGACCAGGACAGGATTCTGACTTTTACTGTGAATATACCGGGCACACGAAAAAGGAAATCTAATTACTCGACTGAAACTTCTCCAGTTCAAAGCAACGAGATTGTAACTAGTATCGCCCTACAAATCGACACGAAAATACTCCGTGACTGAATTTATAGAAAGCTTTGCACTGGTTGAAGTAACTCCAACGCAATTCAAATATCCTAGCGGGACTTAACAAAAATTTTACGTCTCGTGAAATTCCTCCACGCATTACGACAAACCTTGTACAGGGTGTTCAACTAGCAACAGCGGGAATTATTACAGCTTACTTACTTCGTCGATTCAGACACCGGCTCGATAAGCAGTAATAATCGCAAACAGAAACTTGTAGCGATGGTAACCGATTAAAACACCGGCACACCAACAATAAAAATGTCTGTGACAGGGAAAACGGACTACAGGGCACTCAAATGAACGAGCAAAGCAGATTAAATATTTATATTTTCCAACCTTACTTTCAAAATGTGCTGGAAATCAAACGACTTCGAACGGCGGTATAAATTGACAAAATACCACGACGGCTGTCGAGTGGCGAAGCTCACTGGATCACTCAGCTTCGGAATCTGTAACTGGAAACGAAAATTATTAAGTTTGTCAATACAACAACGGCGAAAAACACTGGAAAGTTATTAAATCCATTCCGGTAAGAATTCGGAATTAGTAAACGGATTCTGCTTACAACGGTTAATTTTAGCATCGGATTTTCAACACTAGGATCTTTTAAGAATACTCTTAAAAGAAGGTCGAGGAATCTTTCTGACTTTGGATTAAATCAAAAGCCAAGAATTAAATTGATTTTCAAATTACCGCGCTTGCGGTTTTATACAGGCCAATTTTCCGACATGCGCGCACCCCACTCTTGTTTGGAAGGGATGCATGTTTCTGGAAGATTTCCAGTCACGGCAGCTGGCAGATGTTTGTTGTCGCTATTTTTATCTCAAAATGTTGAACCCTCTTGTAATTGGTAATTACTAATCACTTTTTCACCATTTTGGCCCGTTACATAACAGCGACCCTGTATTTACATTACACCTTGATGCATTGGTTGTAACTTTAACGTAATATTTGGTGAAAAGAATATAAGTTTCAAATTTTTAAATTTACTTGTACAGTTGTGAAAACATAAATCGGGACAAGCTTATATGGAGACTTTCTATTATTTGTATTATTTGGATAGTGTAAATTGTCGTTTCTGATTGTTGTCAAATGTCATGTGTCATGCATTACTAATGTCATCAGTTATAATTAACATTTATAAAATGATCGTCATATTAATGAAAATATAAGAGAAAGAATTATGCAGGGAATAGAAGATGGGTAGTCGTAGAGACAAATAGGAAAATAATTTAATGTTAGTAATGTTAGTACGGTAGAACGAATAAAGAGAAGATGAGATGAAGATCAGAGCGTGAGGAGAAAAGATGGGACAGGACGACAGAAGTGTATGACTGAAGATCAAGATGATGCATTGCTAAATCTTTTAAGGCGAAATCCATTTGAGACTGCAGTAAGTGCTTCAGAAAATGTTAATTTTCCAGCTACTGTACGAACGGCCCGAAACCGGTTGAAAAACAGCGAAATTGCAAATTATTCAGCTGCCCGAGAACCCTCCTTATCAGAAGAAAATAAACGGCTAAAAGTTGAATATGCTCAAGAGTTTTTAAACATAGATGAAGACTTCTGGAAAATTGCAACCTTCTCAGATGAGAAGGTATTTCAATCTTTCAGTAATGGGCGTACTCACGTATATCGACCCCGAAACTGCCCGTTTGAAGTAAGATATGTCCATAATATCCAAGCTAGTGGCCGCTTTTCTGCTAACATGTTGGGGTGGATTAGCTACAAAGGTGCAGGTGTGTGCTGGCATATAAACGAAAGATTGAATCGACAAATTTATTTGAATACACTTGAAAATCTTATGCTACCATCAGTTCAGCGGATGCACCCCGTTGAGCTTATCTTTCAACAAGATAATTCGCCTTCCCACACATCTCGTATTGTTAGGCAGTGGTTCAACAACCAGAACGTCAATGTATTACCTTGGCCATCGAAAAGTCCCGACATGAATCCGATGGAAAATGTTTGGAGTTACATGGTAAAAAACATTTACCGGGAAAACTTTCGGCCAAGGAATCAGGGGCAACTAATAGATGCCATTCAAGAAACATGGAATAATATCGAGGTGGATTTTATTCGAAATCTAGTTGCATCTATGCCGAGACGTTTAGCTGCAGTAGGAGAAGCGAATGGATGGATGACCAAATATTGATAAATTTTGATTTGTCTATAATTTAATTTCGTTGTTATTAAAGATTACTTGGTAACCACTGTATAAAGTTCAAACAAATCCATTTACGCTAGCGAAATGTTAGTGTCCCGGTTTATGTTTCCGCAGCTGTACATGTATTCGCTATGATCGACGTATGGGCCGATGTAGATAAGATGTTCAGGAGTATACCAAAAAGCGCTGCTATATACTTCTCTTTACCGCATTTGTCGATGTCATCTGAGAGCTTCAACTTTTCACATATATTTAGGAATTTCTGCTTTGCTTTAGCATTTTATGATTTTAGTGATGCGAGTACACTACGCAGGGTTGTAAATGCAACTAGAAATTAAATTTGTGAAATTGTATGTACAAGCTTAAATACAAATCTACTTGTACTACTCATTAATGACTAGGGAGCGCACAAAGGGTTGGAAATTGCCCGATGACAGCGGTAAAGTAAGTGTTAAATTGCGAGAAAGGCACAATATACCGGACATTGGAATATACAATACAACTTTGATTCTGCTAAGGGAAAAATATCCGTTTCTTAAATTTTTAAGCTAGAAAATATTCGTTAACTAGATATTCGAAGCCCGATATAAGAAGCCAAAATAATGTTAAAATGCCCTTATTGTCAGAATCCTTAAAAGACGTCGTTCAATGGAGAAATTCCCTATACAAAAGTTCGACTGCATTTAAATTTTGAAAATTCAAAGCTTTTGCAATTGTGCTGTTCTCGAAACTTTCATGAACACTGTAATTCTAATTCTAATTAAATAACATAACACAATACGTTATGTTAATTGTGTATTGCGTGAAATTCGTAGCGATCTTAATTACAAAGCGAGAAAATTCCATTTGTCGTATTTTTATAACACTGAATTAGTTTTTCAGAGGATTTTTCGCCCTTTCCGGCCGCGAAAGATGTATGTAGCAAATCCGCATTTTCACAAATGCAAATTCTGCAAATTCGAAAAGTAAACGGATCGCTTCAGAGTCCGTGTTTTTTTTATAAAAAAAAGAAATATGCAAATATATTTTCCTTTTAGCATTATCTTTTGGGAGGCAGCTTTTCCTATGCAGGTATAAACAGAGGAGAGTAATACAAAAGACAAAAACACAGTATAACATCTCTTGGATGAAAATAGATCAAACCATCAAAAAATTCAATTCCAGTGGGATAGTGATTAGCACTCTTGCTTCTTGGTCCAAAAATTAACAATACTTTAGTTTTAGAGCAAGGAGAGTAAAACCATAAGACGGAAGAGGAAATTACGGAGTATCTATAAGCAACCCTCAGACCATGAACACCCTTTCTTTTATACGTAGCTATTGAGTATGAACGATTTAACGAAAAAATATTTAAAAAATAAGGTAATGTAATCAAATGAACTCTAATAAAAGAATTTCATATTATATAAGTTAGTAACATAGTAAAAGGAAGCCAGTATATACTGGTATGTTAATGTTATGAGAGTTGCCTACACCCTCTTACAGGTTACTGTTGTCGTGATCTATGAGCCATACTAACTCTTCTTTCTATTCACTATCTTAAGATTAAACCAATTAAAATGAAAATGTAAATTGATCGAAATGTTCCAGTTCTGGTTCCCCGAAGTGTCGTTGTCTGCGGGTCGTTAGGCCCTCACAGTAACATTTTCTTATTCCTTTTCACAGACTCTATATGTTGAATTGTCCGCTTGTTTTATTAAGGATTGATATTTTTTCAGATGACTGTGTCCAGTAAGGTTGCCTGACAGCTACTCCTGGATAGACCTCTAATAAGAGTCTTTGTGCCTCAAGCCAGGATGGTCGTCTCAGTAATCACGATGAGTTTTTCTTAGCCAGTTTCTGATTTCATTCCTAGCGGTAGCGTACGCTATTCCACAGGTTGGTTCTGGACCCAGGGACTGTGTTTCGCTTCCAGCTTTCTCTGGTTTGTCCGCTTGTTCATTACAATATTCTCTTTAGTATCCTGATAACCTTACTAATGTAATCAAACGAACTCCAATAATAGAATTTCATAATGCAGAACTTAGTAATACAGTAAAAGAAAGCAGTATATAGAGGTATGTGAATGTTATGAGGGTTGCCTACGCTTTCTTAATGGCTACTGTTGGCTTCATCTGTAAGGCATGCTCATTCTTCTTTCTATTCACTATTGTTAATGGTATCGAGAAGCCGCCATCTTTTTTTTTTGTTTTTTTATTCTTGGAGTTAGTCTCTTGTTCCATGCACCCATACACCGTGGCCTATAAGCCCTGTTGAGTCCTCAGTATTTGTTCTTGGTTTGGGAGTCTTGGTTTCCTACAGAATTCCAGGATTGTCTTAATGGAAGCATCTTTGATCACATCAGATTCCAGTTTTGGTTCCCCAAAGTGTCGTCCGCAGTAACATAACCAGCAAGGGGTTTTTTCTTCCTCTTTACACACACTATATGCTGTGTTGTTCGCTTGGTTTACCGAAGACATATGTTTTTCAGATGGCTGTGTCTAGTAAGAAGGCTCATCAGCTGTCTTATTTTCTCCCTTTCTAAATTTAGGAGTTCTTTTGTCGCTTTCCTGGATGGATCTGCGAGAAGAGTGTTAGAGTGCCTCAGACTAGGGTAGTCGTCCCAGTAAATCACGTACGCGTACGTTAGCGTACGCTATTCTGCAGGTTGGTTCTGGTCCCAGGGATATGTTTTGCTTCCAGCTTTCGCTAGTTTGTCCATTTGTTTATTGCCATATTCTCCTTGGTGTCGTCATGCGGGTTGCCTACACATTTTTATAGGTTACTATTGACTTCACCTATAAGGTAAACTAGTTCTTATTCCTATTCTCTATTATAAGATTAAACCACTTAAATTAGGGCAAAGAAAAGTAACTGACTGAAATGTTCCTTTGAAACCTGAAATTGTTATTGGTATGGAGGAGAAGAAGTGTAACCTTTTACGACATCTGCTATCGATTATAAAATTCCTTAAAAAAGTATTAATCATTTGGTTTATAATTTTCATAGTTTCTTTACATACAAGCCATACTAATGATTGTGAAGGTAACTATTAAAAGAAGAAGAGGAAAAATGAAGAGGAAAGGAAAGAGGATGGGGAAGATGATGATAATTTGATTAAAATAAACTTTACAGCAACGGAGAGGTATTTGTTTTATCAGTTATTTTATACTTATTTTTTCTGATCTGGACTGACAATGGAGAGATCCTCCTTGATTGGATTAAGTGAACCCGATAACTCGATTAAGAGAATGTGTTGTTTACTCAGTCGATATTTTTGTATCATTGCTTTGCGTACTTATTAGATTCGTGCCGTTGAGGTAGTCAGCTTGACAGTTTCTTTCGCTTACGCTTCCTGTATAATTAGATAGTTGCTTACACCATTTCAGGGTAAGTTGGAAATTTTGATTGAATATTTTTCAGTTTTAATCTAGATTCCATTCGATCATAGATGTTTTCTGTGTGTTGTACACACCATTTTGCGATAATATAATCGAAAGCATCGTAAAATTACTAGCGGATTACTTCTAAAGACAATAATTTTTTGGGTAGTTGCAAAGAAAAAATATAAATAAACATAAAATTATACTGGATAATAATTACCACCTGCACATATATCGTTTGGCAGTCAGCCGATTGAGGAATCTACATTCTCGTTAACCCATACAAGGGCAAAACTTGCATTTATGGTAACAAACCCTCTCTTTACACATGTTACAATACATTCAGATTTTGCAAAATTTTGGACATAACAAAATTATAATATTTATAAATGTGTGCTTGAATTGCTTGAATTAAGCTTACAATTGGAGATATACATATGCTACTTTACTATCTGAATACCATTATAGTTTGTTTAGTCACAGTATTAATATCTACGAATTCGTAGATATTTATACTGTGGTTTAGTTTAATGAAGCCAAATGTTTTATAAAGTATATGTACATACGATAGCGGATGCACACACATTGTTTGAATGTCTAATTAAAATTTAGTTGCAGCCACACGAACCGATATTAATAAAGTTTCGTCGCGCTGTTGTGTCTACTAGGTGATTAAATTATTTCATATAAAGCGAAAACAAATTACTTTCATTTGAGTTTTCTCGCCAATATTTTGCAGTTATTTTTTTCAATATAGTTTTCACTTAGTACGCAAGAAAATTTACCGTTACATATTTTACAACCCCGCCGTGTTCGGAGTTATTACTTGTAATAAACAGACTTACATGTTAAAGCCCCCCCGAACTGAAAGCATATAATAAAATATATGATTATGGAGATAGTGCGTTCGTGGTTGATTTCATATTCCATGTCCTATTGTTTGTTTTGTTTCATTTTGGTTTTTGTGCTCGAGTTCTTAACAGATCATTTTGAAAAGAACGCGATAGGTCGAGCAATCGTTAAAAAGGAGGATAAGTCCCATACGTGTAAAGGAGTCTAAAAATTGGTTATAAACTCATCATCGTCTGTACTTCTTTTTGGGCCCTTGTGAGCAGTTTCAACTGATTGTTGTATTCTTGTATCTTCTTCCCTGTTGTAACATTTAATTTTAGATTTGAAAGTTTATATTCTGGCGTACATGATAGAGGTGGCTACGTTAACGAAACAACTGTGAGATTGGGGTAGACAGTAAATTAAGCTTTAAAAGTTATGGCATTATTTGCCCTCAGATAATATAAATACCAAGAAGACATTCTTTGTTCAAATTTTGAAGAAAAGACAAGCAGATATGTATTCTACTAACACTAAATAGTAACTGCAGCCCCGAATGTTCACTACTTGAACTCGTGAGATACACTCCATTCTTTGTTTAGTAACTTGGCTATCTGAAGATCAATCTTGTTTCTGCAGACATTACTTGATAATGCAAGTTAAAATTCTAATAGTTATATAATAAAGGCGCGGCCCTAGAAAGATTGTTTTGGAGCAGGACGTTTTATTAAATTCTATATAGGTGTAATTTATATAAAACAATATTAACATGGATTATAAATCTCATTTGCGCAAGTACATGCAGAGAAGTGATTATTACATAGCTGAATCCTAAATCATCGGTAAAAATCTTGCTTATTCCTAAGTATACTTACTGAATACACAGAACGAACTAATAGAAGATGCTATGAGTTCAACCTGAAGTTCTAAAAATATAGCCGCCAACTTATGCTATTCTCTAACTTTTTGCGTGAAGTATTTTATACAATAAATGAGGGCACGAATTCCGCTCCCTCGTCAGATACGTTAATGATGTCATCAATTTGAATATGTATGTATGTATATATATATATATCTGTTTTTGTAACAAGCTGAGATCCGAATAAATTTAGGACAACCCGAGATCCGCCACAAGGGAATGGGTTATTAGAGTATATTTCTTATTAATGGCTTTATAATTAAAAACTCAAGACCTACCCCTTTAGAGGGAAAAAAATTTTGCGATTTTAATGTACGTGATAAATAAATAACGAAGCGAGATCCGTAACAGCATAGGTAAAGTCGAGAACCATGTTTGTATATCGGGACATATGTAACTCAACGTGAGATCCGCCGGCGTTGCCGAAGTTTTACGGTTTTACAGCTGCTTTAAGTGTTATCTTGTTTATACATATTACTGCCGGCCACTACTGATTTGTGCAACGTGTGCAAATTGTGCTAAAACAGAGAGAACATGTTTTTATCTTAAATCTTACGTATTTTAAACAAGGTTTTACTATCAGTAGGTTTTTAGAAATACATTTTGTTGATTGAGTGTTTGTAATGTTACATCCGCATTTCTTTGAGTTCATACTGTCCACCAGTATACAGATACTATGGATTTTCGTAGTATATTAACTATGCAGACATTTTCTGCTTTTATGAACAATACTATTTTGCTTCAAGTGTCGAAAAAATTATTGTATTAACAAAAGGATCGTAAAAGAAAACATGATTTTTCAATTTTATATGATAGAAAAATAATTAGACCTGCATAGAGACCCACTTCTACAGCTGAAAATCAGACTTTATCGACAGATTATTACTTTCATATAATTTGCATCCTTTTAGTCACTTCACATCCTCTATAGCTGGTTCGGTGGGCTCCGCCTCAGTTGGCACATTTAGGTTTACTGTTTTCATTCATTTTGTATTCTTTTGTGTGGTGTTTAGGATAAATAGCGGAAAGGGTTTCTTCCCATTTCTCTGCAGATTATTAACGGCTTCTATAATTTTGTATCCCTGATTATCTACATTTTCTATGTTTTCTCTAGGGCATGACAGGCGCAGTTTCCTGGCCATCACTTTCATGGTTCTTGTTGGTTTATTTTCGTATGAGTGCGAAAGGAGCTTTTTTTCATTTAGTAAGTTTGTTAGTCTTCTATATTCCTCTGCACAAGCTGCGTTTATTTTCACCTCCTTGTTATTCATTATAACTGCTTGAAATATAAACCTTTTGACTTTCATCCGCGTTGTAATGCATAATAGTCATTAATTTGGCTCAAAACAATTATACGTTATACATAATAAAGCTGCAACCCTTTTTAGGATGATATTCAAGTCAGAGGCGCTAATGCAAATGTGGAAAACAATAATAACATTTTGGAAATCTTTAACACCACTAAAACACAAACCCAAAAGAGTGTTATTATCAGGCTTAGGATAAATATTAAAGATGCACCTAAAATTTGGAATATATGCATGCAAATATTTAAGTAGAATACCGAAAATAAGCATTTAAATATGCACTTTAAATTATAGTCGTTTAAGTAAAGTAGGACCCTGATAGATACAAAAACCGATACTAATAAAAGTAATAAATAATAAAATAATATCAAAATTAAATTTATATATTATTATTACATTTAGTAATTACGTGGTGTAATAAATAGTTGCTTTAAATAATTGGGTACCGGCGTTCGAATGAACAATGGGTAATACTGCGGTTGTCTAATATGTAATGCTCACCAGGTGTCATTAATTTGGCGACAAGCCGGTTATGAGAGCAAGAATAGGGGAGCTTCAACATTCCGCCTTGCAGGCCAAACTGCTTCATAGAGCGTAGAACTTCACCATCAATACTTTTCTATTATTAGAAAGAAGACCAGTGGGAAATATAGGTTTAACTGGCTAGTAAAAGATTAGCATGCATTTCTGGCGCTTACTCTTAAAACTTAGGAATATTCACCAAAAATATAAACAGATGTGTTTTTCATGCTGTCCGATTTCGAAAATACTTAAAACTTTCAAAATAATTTTATTTATACAGATTGATATCAAAAATTTAAAAAACATGCACCATTAATTAGATATCTTCAAAATATGCATTTATTGGATTCAAATAAGTATTTTCTTTTATGTAGATATGCAAATGCATAATTATCCCAAACCTGGTTATTATTCTAGAAAACACTTCTTACGAAAATAATTTCAGCCGACCAGGTACAATAACAAATTTTTCATTTAACAAACTTACCAAAAAATATTATAGGTTCACTAGTCTAGAATTTATTAATTTCTGACACGTTTTTAAAATATTTTAGCTTGTTAATGTAAAGCAGGCAATATTTTCTATTGATGTCTGAAAATCTACGACTCTCATGTTGTGACAAAAACAATAGGACTTCCAATTTTACTCGTACTGGCAGGAAGTAATTTTGCCCTTTTTAAACAGTTTATGCTTTCAGAAGGATCATCTTTGCCATCTTCTATAATTTAAAAAACATTCATTGGTGTAATGACACCCACTTGCTACGTTCCTTATTTAGTTGCAATGCTTTCTTTAAGAGTTAAATCAAAAATTATTACCTAGTTTTATCAAAACAATTCAATTTTTTATTAAAAACTCAACTATACTAGGAACTTGAATTAATTTTTAATAAAAGATATTTTTCGTTTGTTCATCATAGACAAAGTTTTGTTTGTATGTCACACATTTGTTTTCAGTAGGTACCTTTTCTAGGCATTGCTTATTGCAGAAAATATACAGAGAATGGTTTTAGACCTACTTCTTCAGCCGAAAATCAGACTTTATCGACAGATTATTACTTGCCTTTTTGTTTCGTACAATTTTTATGTTTTGCACAACAGAAAGATAAATCATTTAAACAGTTACGTAAAAAGTTAAATTTCGGTAATATTGCACAGGTAATATATTACTACTGCATTTCCGACGATTCTGTATTTTTTAATTAATTTTAATACATATATTTGCACATTATTAAGGTACTTTTACGTAGTATTGAAATGTTATCTTATTTTTCTAGTTTTCGACCGTTTTCGAAACATTCACATTAACTTTGTTTTATAAATACATGGGAACAAGCTTTTGTTTCTATATGCTTACATTTGGTTTACTTTCTTTTCAAATTAATAAAGTATAATAACCAAAAAACCATTTAGACATTAGTAGCCTTTCAGTTTTATAAATTTAATATAATTTACGGTTATTAATTACTAATTAATTATTGATTTATCACTAAAATCCTGACTACTTTGTAAATTAGTGATTAGCAGAGCAAATTGTAATCCTTAACCTTCACCACATTATATTTATTTAAATAATATACATTCTTTAAATTCAATACACATTGTCTAAAAACTGAATTTATTTTTGCCTTTCAATAATTTAAGTTCATTTTATTTGTGATAAGTATTTCTTATGCTCAAAATACAGTAACTAAACATATTTTTGATGGAGAGTTACTTTAAACAAATAATGGCAATTTTTGTTTAATGTTTTTTTTTATCTAAGCAATCCCTTAAAACATTGATTAACAATTGAATGTGCTAATAGGGTGTCTAGAATTTTGTATAAATTTGTTTTAAATGTTGTCTATTTTCCTGCAATTTTTAGTGTAATTGCACATTATTATTTAAAGTCAGTTTTTTAACATAACAATTGACATTTTTGCAAAGTCAGGGCCTACTAATGTTAAGCTAGTTTTATAACTCTAATTTTGTTAATTTGATAAATTAAATTAAACAACATGGTTTTGGACTAAACAGAAACCCGCGGCGTGTATTTAAACAACAAAGAAAATATCCTAATAATTTGAAAGTATTTTATTATAAATAAAAACATTGAGATTTTTCTATTTTTTAGACAAAACTAAAAGTTATTTTGTTATTTAAATGTTAGGTATTAATAAGTAATGCTAATAATACTTCACCGAATTTGTAGCTCTTAGTATTTAGGAGATTCCCATGCACACGCATAGAAATAATTTTAAAATAAATTAAAAAATGCAGTCGTACGACTAACGAAGCGATTAGCAAACCCCTTTTCCAAGAAATCAAGATGCAACAACATCTGCGATGTTGCCAAGCATGCCGGATCTCAAGTTGACTGCAAAATATATTTTGAGGTTTTATACACAAAAGGCGCTGCAGCGCTCTCTACAGTGGAGTTAGAGAACTTCTAGAGTATAAAATCGCACAAAATGGGTATAAAATGAGCTCCGGGCAAAAATTTGAATTTCACCACCCCTTCACATGTCCTCTTGAATGAGTACGATATACACATGGATACAAGACGAGATCCAAAATCGGATCTCACCTTGCAAAAAGGATCTCATCTTGTACAGTTTGTAACTCCAAAAGATCTCGACTTGTACCGAAAATAAATAAATATATATATATATATAT
>JABXWE010022525.1:0-12830 GCA_014611495.1 Limonius californicus
CCTGTTTACCTCTTTTTGTTTCATGGCATCCTAGTATAATTTTTAATTAGACTATTATAGGCCTAGGCGGCAGCTTAACTTTATTTGTTCACTTAATATCTCCCGTTAGAGAAAAGATAGAAAGTTGCGGGTTGCGCCGATTTTTTGGAAATTTTGTGCTCTATTTAACTGTGTAAAAAGAGACGTAGCCTGCCATTTAAAATTTTTATGAAAACGTGCAATAACTGTTACGATGTCAAACAGCGCCCTCTAGCTACCACGGTAAAATAAGTTCAGGAACAGTATATATTGCATATTATTCAGTAATAAAATCTCTTTCAAACGAGCCCTAGTTCGTTTAATTCTGTTAACCTACACCGGAGTTATCCTTAATTGAAGAAAAGAAAGTTTAACCTTCCCCCACCACTTTATTTGCAAAGACAGAGCAAAGTGCGTTACATAAAAAAGATTGCAAATTTTACAAAGGTTACAATGCCACTATTTAAAATACCTCTTAACTTGGCATATTTTTGCGAAAAATCCCATTTTCTGATTGGTCATAGCAATTGCGACCCCTAGCGGTCATCCTACGAACTTGAAAATAATTTCCAGCGATTTCTCTTGGCCGATTTACTTATCAGTATTTTTTTCCCACAGTTATACGATAAGTAGTTTCTGAGATACAGCCGGCGTCCATTCTCAGTTGGCCACCCGGTACAAGTATTGCAGCCATATTATTTGGTTGGTTAATTTTGTATTGGTATAACCACTTTACAACAACGATTCGTTCCTGCAATTCCATAATCTTGACAGGTAATATTATGTGACATTAAGGAGTGACATTTACAAATTTTTCAACACATCGTTGAAATTCAAATGTTGCAACATTTATTTTTCTTTGTTTTTAATGTAAAATAAGTGACATCTATTGAGACAATTTGGAAAAGTTACCACTCCTTTTTGGGGCACCTTGTAGTAGGTACTTAAAATTATAAACGTTAACTTAATCTTCTTCTTCTATCTGTGCCGTATCTTCATTGGATGTTGGCGACCATTATGGCATATTTTGTTACCTACAGTACGGAACAGTCCATCTACCATTCCAATACAGTGCCTTAAATACCGCAGCCACAACACTCGACGTCATCCGGGTTCTCTTTTCCATCAAATTTTCCCTGCATGATAAGCTGCGGTAGATTATATTTGTTGTTACGCATTACATGCCCAAAGTATAACAATTTTCGTTTCTTGACTGTTTTCATAATTTCCTTCTCTTTTTGCAAACGTTGGAGTACTGCTTCATTTGTCAACTAGTAGGTCAAGAGATTCTCAACATGCGGTCGATAGCACCGCATTTCAAAAACTTGAAGTCGTTACACAGTAAGAGTCCAGGCCTCTACACATTACATCAAGTGCGAAAACACAATTAAAACTTGAGAAATTTTAATCCCATTTTGTATATAAAGTAGTACCTAAAAAGTTAACTGTGGGAGCCGTTTGTAGTTGTAGTTTGTAGTTGTAGCACTGACCATTGATATTATCACCTTTGTTCACGATCATCCAATGCTTCCCTGAAGAGTCTCTAAGAATACCCATTAAAAAGTAATGGAGAGAGCACGTACCCCTGCTGAACTCCTTGGCAAACTTCAAGTTGTTCGGACATGTTTTCTTTAGCTCGAACAGCTGCCTTCTGTTGCCAATATGGGCTGGAAATTATGCGGACGTCCTTGTCGCCTAATTTCACCTGATAGACCATTTCAGTGAGTTTTCCGTAATTTACCCTATCGTAGACTTTCTCGAAGTCAATAAAGCAAGCAAAGACATTAAAATTTACTTCTCAAACTCTAAATTAAAACATTAAGGCTATACAATGCTTCCCTGATACCAAGACCGTTTCTGAATCCAAACTATGTCTCGCTGAAGTATTCTGTAAGTTTTGGATATATGTATTAATGAGTAACTTTTAGGGAGACTTAAAATGTAGCTCATTAAGCTTATAGATCACTACCCTTCACATTTATTTGCGTTAACTGTTTTCGGTGTTGGAATAAACATTGACAGTAGGTAGCCAATCCTTTGGAATCATAACATTATCTACTTACGGTAAAAGAGAATTATATATATACTACTCAAAAAAAGTTTTGCATATTAACAAAAATGCAGAAACGCCACAGAAGTTTGACTATGCGAGCTTTACATTGAACTGGTTAAGCTTCCAAAACCCTGTATCTCAAAAATTTACGTTTATTCAAGAGGAAATGCCTGGCATTGAGCTAATATTGAAAGAAATTGCTTTAAGCATAATATCTAACTGTTACTGAGGCAACAAGAGTTCTCTCACAAATGCTGTCATTAATGTCATGTAGTTGCAAGAATGCCCAGGCACACTATTACGACAGTTAATCGGTCGCGCGTAGTCGCTTTGGTTCAGCAAGGCTTTAACCAAAGAGATATTGCTAACTGGGTTGGGGTGAATCAAAGTGACGTGTCGCGGGTATGGGGGAGGTACAGAGAAACCCATTCCGTAATGGACCGTCCCCGAGAAGATCGTCCTCGCAAAACAACGGCTGCTCAAGACCGTTTTGTTCTGCTGAGTACCAGAAGGGATCCCACACTCGATGCTACTGAGCTTCAACGTGAACTACTGCTGGCTTCTGGAGTGTATGTTTCCACTCAAACCATAAGAAATCGGTTGCATGATGAGTCTCTTTATGCGAGAAGGCCTCTACGCCGAAATCCCTTACAGAATCATCACAAAATGGAACGTCATGTGTGGGCCCAAGCACATCGTGAATGGAGACTTGAAGACTGGCGATCTGTGATGTTCACAGATGAGGCCAGGGTTGCCTTTCATCCCGATAGTCGACGCAAAAGGATATGGAGAGAACGCGGAGAACGTTCCAGGCTTCAGCATGTTCAAGCAGTTCATAAGTTCGGGGGAGGTTCAGTGATGTTCTGGGCAGGGATAATGCTAGGACGACGTACCCCTTTGGTACCTATTGAGGGTACTCTTACGGGACCGCGTTACACAGACGAGATACTACAACCAATTGTGCATCCATTTCGCGAAGAAGTTGGAGAGGAGTTCATTCTCATGGACGACAACGCCAGACCTCATCGAGCTGCAGTTGTGGAAAATTTCCTCCACGAGTCGAACATAGCCCGGATGCATTGGCCTGCGATATCTCCTGACATGAACTGCATCGAACATGCTTGGGATATGCTAAAGCGCGCAATTGGTAAGCGCAGGAATCCTCCCAGAACCCGTCAACAGGTCATTGAGGCAGCTGTCGAAGAATGGGATCGCCTTCCACAAGAGGTGCTGAACAACTTGATAGGAAGAGTGCAGGCACTGTTAGATGTTCGTGGAGGATACACGTCCTACTGACACAGCTCAAACAGGTCAAACCAACGTAATAAACAAGACGTGTTCAAGTGTTCAGTTCAAGTGTTCAGTTCATAACTTTACGTTTTCGTGTTGTAATTTAACAGATTTTGTTTCAGTAAACTATACCTATTTACCACTTTTGTTCAGAATATGTATACTTTTCAATTCTCCACAAAATATCTAAATGAAATTAGTCATCACTGAAAACGCTTAAGATGCAAAACTTTTTTTGAGCAGTATATTTTTTAAACAAATTTATTAATGTTGCGGGTAATCGCTACTTAATTTAGACAAGGAGCAGTTAAAATGCAGTAACTATTTTTTAAAAGGTTCGATTACCTATGCATGTTAATGTTATTTACTTTAGAGCTTGTCAGGTATTAAGAATAGTTACTTTTTTTCACATTTCTACTAAAAACTTAGAGCAAACTGTAATCTCCGCGGATATGAATATGTCATGCATTCAGAAATAAAGTGTAAGTAGTGATAATAGAGTAAGTAATAACGGGTTTTAAGTGTTTGTATACTTAAACCACCGTTTCTATTCAATATGAAGCTGCAACCCAATAGTATAGTTTCCTTTTAGGTTGGATTTGAACCTTACATTTCGCCAAGCGAACAATCAAGATTGAATGCAATAGCAGCAGAAGAGGAACGAATTCGCCTACTTCTACTTGCAGATGATTTCCGAGAACGGGCTCTCATGGCTATGATGAATGGGGTATTGGAAATTAGATGGGAAGATGAGTTGAAAAAGGACGTCCCAAAACCCAAATGCATGGTAAATAAAATTTCTGTCAAATATTATTTCATTTCCAACATTTCTTAATAGTTTGAGAAAGAGCCCGAAAAGTACACCGAAGAAGATTTGCGAGCAATTTATGCTTATGAAGAGGATGTGAAATTTCTGAACAGTGAACGAGAGAGATACAAAAAAATGTTGGAAAGCGAATACGTAAAACTAGGCAATACATTAAGAGACAGTATCAACAGATTTAATAAACGTTTATCGAACTCTCTTCAGTACAAAATACAGGTGGATAGTGGCATTAGACAAGAAAATTTAAAAGTGACTCGCATGCGCCTAAAAAATCTCAAGAGAATTTTGAGAAACAACAAAGAAGATGAAATATTGTAAGTACATCTAGCAACATGAACGATTTCCAGAAGAAAAATGAATGTTGATTTTAGGAGCGCTATTGCATATAACCACAAAGAAATCGAAGCAGTAACTACGTTAATTATTTCACTCCAAAAATCTCTAAATGAATTGCGAAATAACATGGAAACATTACAGGCAAAGGAGAAGCTTGTTGAAAAAGCTTTTAAAAAGGACTTTGCCGAAGCAAGTCCCGTTGTGCAGGAACAATCTACTAAATTATACAAGTATGAGAACGATATTTTAAGGGCGAAGCTACCAATTGGTCGAATAATGAATATAAATTAGGATTATTTAAAAAACCGTATGCAACATTTTTTCATATCTAAGCAATTTTGCAAAGCTTATTAAAATTAGACAAATAACACTGGAGTTCACCAAACAAGTCTAAAGCTCTCTTAACTCAGTTTCGATAGAGCAAGTAGTCATGAGATAGTTTAGATAGCTTCTTATGAACAATATAAAAATATTTAAGTACGAAATTATTAATTATATTCATAATTGAGTGTGGCGGATAATCAAACAATCAGAAACCCCACTTAAGTAAATATCTTTCAACAAAACGGTGTCTCACACTTCGATGATTTAATTATAGTTTTTCGTATAGTTTTAAATTCAGAAGTCATGGAATACCACCACTGATCTAAGCTTGCTACACTACCTATAATCTTCTAAAATTGCTGTAAAACAATTCCTTAAAAAACAATTCCAATTGGAAATAATTGTACCCAGAGAAAAACATCGATATATTTTTTAATAACAGTGACGTAAAAAACTAAAAACTTACAATTTTATTAAAATTCCTGTTTAAAATTAATAAATTCTTAATCGAATAAAATATATAATAAAATAATCCGTACAAAGGTACAAAAGTAGGACTAAGATGTCTTACCATCTAACTACCTTTCATTATTTACCAGAAAAACATTCCAGTTTTTTTAAATGCACTTAAAGGTAGATGTATTACAAATACAAATATTACTCAAAAATAAATTCTGAATTAAAATCCAATTAAGAAAAACTGTATGTTTAAAACAAAACGTTGTACTTTCAGAATGAGAATTTTGTAAATTTTCTACATACAAGGTGTCAATTTGAAAACGTACAATGTGTTTTATCTCTGGAACTAAAATAAATATTGAACTTTTCTAGAAAACGTTTCTACAACATGACAGAGACGTGGGTGTTTACAAAGGACGCAATGAAAAAATGGCAGTCACTCAAAGGGGGAATCATTATGACTCATAAGGTAACCGTCCCCATTTAACCATTTAGGCTGTAGGTACCCCAACAAAAAAATTTCAAATGTAATACTTTGTGATACTGCATGGAGAAGATCTTACAAAATGCTATTCGGTAGTAGTAAGCATTTATTTCTAGACTTGTATCAGAAAAATAGAATGGCTCTCAAAGCCTCCAGTTTTTGACCCCATTAGACTTCTTTCTATGGAGCCACTTGGTGGTTTATAAAACTCAGCTTCAGTCCATCGTACAACTGCGACAAGGAATAGTTCAACAGTTCCGAGCTATTCCGCAGCAAACCTTCCAAAATGTTCGCAGAGAATTTGAAAATAGATTTTACTATTGCCTAGAGAATATTGGAAATCATTTCGAACATTTAAACTAATATTTTGATTCGTTCAGAACCTTCTGAATATCATTTTTAAATTATGGGACGAATCGGGAATAAAATGTTTGCTGCTATTGAATAGCATTTTATAGGAGCTCTTTAATGAGGTATCACAAAATGTGTGTTACCATTTGAAATTTTATTTGCTGAGGTACCTACAGCCTAAGGGGTTAAATGGAGAGGGTTAGCTTATAAGTAACAATGATTACCCCTCCGTGTTGTAGAAACCTTCAATACCTCTTTTACTTCCAGAGATCTTTTCACCCTGTATATGTTAGCGGCGCCTTGTAATTATCCATTTTGTAACGTGTCATTTACAGGGACGGATTTAAGACGATTGAGGCCCTAAGCTAAACTTTTTTTGAGGCCCTTCTTGGAGTAAAGCATTATTAGAAAGACTTAATTAATATTTTGGATTGTTTGATTTGAAAGAGCGAGATCTAAGACGCGGTTTTCCAAGCATCTCTACGCACTGCAGCCATCATTGGCTTATTGTATACCCTAACTAAGAATTGGATAGTTACATAATCATTTTTTAATAAAAATTTGAAGGCATAATTTAATATTAACCAAATGTGTAAGGCCCTTCCAAATGTGTAGCCCTATGCCCTAAAGCTTGTCTAGTTTATTATGTCAATCCGGCCCTGGACACTCATGTCATAAAAATGTTTCTGACTATGTTGGGGCACTTTACTTAATTCTTTTTCTTATTACTTCAAGTTTTAATCTTGCTCTTGTGATATACAGGGTGGTGATTTCTCCGATGCTCACCATTGGCATCTCGGAAACGGTAAGAATACGAGATCGGTTAAATTAGAAAAAAGTTGCGCTTTCTATGGCGAATCCAAATCTGAAAATAAATCCTGGATATTTTAATTCGTTCGTAATTTATCACCATCTGTGTTTATGTGTTCGGTCAAAATATATTACCTTACCGCGAATACTCGTTGATTAACAGGCCAATCAGCCACAGTAGATAAAACTTTAACTAGTAATGCACAAATAAAGCATTTGTTGACGTTACATCAATAATATTTCCATAGAAAACTACCAAAGACCGTTCTGCTGGACCCAGTACATATTAGGTTAGAATAAAATAGTTAAAGTTACAACAAATTTAAGTAGGAACTGTTAGGCTAGAATATACTCAATTTCTTGTTGGACTAGATAAGAAAGCATTTAATTTAAAACCATTATTTGTTGGAAACAACAACGGATACTGCAAATATATTATCCTTATAACCTGTAAGAACTACCAAAAGTGCCAATTACTAACTCTCATTTAATCTTAATTTTATATCATTTCACTCTTTCAGACGACGCCCTAAAGCAAATATACGCAGCATCCAATCTGTGACGTTAAATTTGGAAATAGCTAAATGTATGGTCAGCCAAGAAAAGACCCTGATATTAACAGCGGAATGTTTGGAATATTTAAAATCTTTGGATACATTGGATCTGTATGTGAATATTCCTCCAGCGGTAGATGAGAGTACCTTTTTAATGATATGCAAACACAGACGAGTAAAAATTGAAAATGAAATAAGAGTAGGTATATTGAAAACGCTTGTACAAAGAGTCACAGTGCGCAGTGTTGCAATTTCAGCTTTAGTATTGCTGATATATAGTTCTAGTCTGACAATTATGGCGATTATTAATAAATTTCTACATATGAGTTCTACGAGGTCAAACAAATATATAGCGGAATTGATCAAATACAAAGCATGTGAGGTAGCCATAGGTGAAAATACCTCTAGCGTCCTTCGAAGTAATCTCCCTCGACTTCTACGCACCGTTGACATCGACGATACAAGTCGCGGAAAGCCTGCTTAAACTTGTCGCGAGGAAGTGCGTTTAGTTCGGCGGTAACATTCGGTTGAATGTCTTCCACGTCGTCAAAACGCCTTCCCTTGAGGGTCAATTTCGGCTGAGGAAACAGCATGAAGTCCGCTGGAGACAGATCCGGCGAATAGGGAGGATGTTCTAAGACTGGGACATTTCTTGTCGCCAAGGCAGAATGCACAGGGGCATTGTCGTGTAAAAGGTGCCACTTGCCGAAGGCTGCCAAATGCGGTCGCACACATCGAATGAGTTTTAGTAAACGCGTCATGACACCCTTGTAGTACAGGCTAGTGACCGTGACACCCGGTGGCACAAATTCTTTGTGAGTGATGCTTTGACTGTCGAAGAAAGTGATCAGCATGGTCTTCACTTTCGATTTTTGGAGACGGAATTTCTTTGGCCTGGGAGACGTCTTCGATCGCCATTCCATGCTTTGTCTTTTGCTTTCTGGATCGTACTGGAAGCACCACGACTCGTCACCAGTAACAATTGAATCCAGAAAATTTGAATCACTGTTGGCTGTTGCAATGAAGTCGCGGGAGGTGTCCACTCGATGCGCTTTTTGCTCAGCGGTCAAATTGTGCGGGACAAATTTGGCACAGCCCTTCCTTTTCTTCAAATCCTTCTCCAAAATGGTTCTAATGGTTTCGCGGCTAATACTCAGCTCCTGCTCCATCATTCTCAGTGTCAGTCGTCGATCAGCCGCCACAAGCTGTCGGACTTTTTCGATCGTTACGGGGTTTCTCGTTGTGATCGGACGACCCGGCTTCTGATCATCGTAAAGGTCCTGTCGACCTTCACGAAATCTGGCAAACTACTCGAAAACGCGAGTACGGGACATGGCCTCATCGCCGTACACAGTTTTCAGCATCTCGAATGTCTCCATGGCCGTTTTCCCAATTTGAAACAAAACTTAATGTCCGCTCTCTGCTCCATGTTTGACTTGTGTCACATGTGACAGATGCACTAACTTGTTCATTCGCATGCACAGTCTACCACGCAAGTTCTGACAGGATGTCGTTTTAGCTATGTGTAGACGAAAGTTCCAGCTGCAATTTGGATATAATTTGGAAACAGTCAGTTTCTTATAGCGTCCGCAGTAGTGCCAATCCCGTTTCATATTTGTCCGACCTCGTATGTATTTACGTATATATAAACCTTTTAAAATGTAACGTTAAAAGTAATACCAGTATTTTTTTCCAGAATATCCTAAATGAATTTCATAGAAATAAATTATAGAAATTCCATATTTTCAAAAATTCGAAATGATTTCAGATTAGAGCGGCAACTTTAGAAATAGCAGAAGCAGAAGCTACAATACAAACATTTCAAAAATTACTGGCTCACAAGAAAGACTACGGTCAAAAGCTTCTGCTCGACTTGGAGCAACTTAGAAGTGAAAAACTAAACAGCTTTCATGATATGGAACTCCAACTGATTTTAAGAGAGGGCATAGTTGAAGTCCCGAGAACAGGAAGGATTGCTGATTTTGAAGACGCCGTTCTCGTTTCCAGAAAGGATGTTGAAACAATCAATAAAATTATTTTGGTAAACTAACATTTTTAATCGTCAACCTGTCTTATTATAGCATTTACGACCATACATAATAATAGTTACCTTTAATAATGCTCTTTTTCCCTATTAACCACTAATGTTTATCAGCGAGCAGGAAACAAGAAAATTAAATCTATGAAGGAAACAATGAATTTCCGCAGAGGCATTTTAGCTATGGAATGGGAGCACCGTCGACTACAAATGCAAATTCATGATCTTCATAGTTACATTGAAGACATTGAATCAGTAAAGGTAATCCGCATGGCATTTATAACGATCATTCAAAACAGAACTGTGATCAAGCAGGCAGTGGTTTTCTCTTTATTTTATAGTTTTGCAAATGCAAATTGTTTTTTTTTGTCGCGCGAATGAGAACCAAGAATACTCCTCGATTAGTTCTAAAAAGAACTTTTTTATCAAACTCGAAAAAATAAATCTTACAGCTTCTTATTCACCGAATACATAACACGTACTCACCTGTACCACTCAATGACATTAAACAGTTAATTCTTATTTATTTCGTATATCTACCAATGGCATATTCTATTACATTCTAATTCTTTATACTTTACCAAGAAGTAATGTAGTGACGTAGTCATAAAACACTAAGGATTCACTTAATTACAGTCAAATTTAAAATCACATCAAACAAATATAACAAATAATAAATATGTATAAATATCACAGCTAATCAAGCTCCAACATACGTTAACGGGATCAAAAGTAAACTCCAGGTGACTTCACAACAGATTTTTTTAAATACTCATGTTTTAAAATGTTATTTACAAACGTTTGCCTTCTAGGTAACGAAAGAAATTCAAGCATATCTAAAAAGCAAAGCAAGAGGCTTTGCTCCTGAAAAACTGTCTTTCGAACAAGAAATTCAAGCAATGAAAGAACAGTACATAAAACAGATTAATGAAAGTAAGTACCTGGTGCAGAAGGTACAAGCAAAAATTAATGTTTTAAAACAACATGGCAAGAAGCTACAGGGTGAAAACGACAAGTTAAATGAGGAAATCACTAGGCTTAATGTAGACATCTGTGAATTTCAACTTGAACGGGATTTCCCCATGGAGCAACGAGAGAGAGATATAATTAAAACACGGTAATGAACCATTTTGCCATTTTCAATCATTTTTAAAACTGATATCAGGAGAACAGTCTCCTGTTACCTTTTCCCCAAGCTTTCTTATATACTTATAAAATTAAGAAAAAGATTACTACCTTAAACTTACTGAATTGTTCCTCTAACCCCACCGCATGGCAGAAACACATCACCAATAATCCAAAATGCTTAGCCAGTCAAAACGGTTTTAGTTTAAGTAAACACATAACCTCAACTTCGGGCGGATTTGCATCAGTCCGTGTTCTGTGACTTGAAAATTAACGCAATTTCCACATTATCATTGCATTTACAAACATGTAGAAACGTTATTAATACACTGATCGGCAAAATTATACAATCACTTTTTTTAATAAATGGTAAAAATATATTAATATTAAATTAAATAAACAAATCAAGAATTATCATAGGAATTGAAAAAACACGGCCGTTTTCGGGGGGAAACCCCCCATATAACCAGAAAAAATATCGTAATTTAAGGTTAAATATTTTTGAAAACATTGTTGGTTTTCCAAGCTTTCTTGGCATTCCAACGCATTTAAATGTATCTTCAATATTGTATGCTACCTCCTCTTGCTTGAATAACCGAATGCATTCTACGGCATCGATTGTTTCCTACTCTTCAATTAATCTTTATCTTAGTTCAAGGCGGGTTTGAGAACTGTTTGCACGATCTTTTATTCTTCGTTTAAGTTCGTCCCAAGCTAGCTAGGGCTTCACACTGGCCATACCAACTTCAGCAACATGTGATCAAGCATTTCTGTGCATTAAGGGAAAATTATAACCGACAAATGTCACAGAAGGTATCGCATGAGGTTCCAGCATGTGCGTAATGTATCGATTCACATTTAAAAACCGCCAACGATAACGTTTTTGGGTGCGTGTTGATACCTCCCTAAACTATTACTGACCCACCGCCAGTACTTTGCCTGTTTACCATCGCACAATCCGCATAGCGTTCTCCCGCTCTTTGTTAGACCTTAGGGGGTATATCGAATGAATTTACAGCAAAAAGATACTCATCCATAACGACGTCACGGCTCCAGTCGTCAACATAATCTCGAGAAAACTGAAATCGATATTATTCAGCTTCTTCTTCTCACATTATCTCCCTTCGAAGGTTGGCGACCAAAATAGCCATTATTGTTTTAGACATTGCTGCAGGGAAGGTTTCAATTGATGTGCAGCCGAACCATCTGCGTAGATCTTTCAACCACGAGTTCTGCGGCTTTCCGACTGATGGTTTCCCCTGGATTTTGCCTTGAATAATAAGTTGGAGAAGTTCGTACCGACTCCCTCTAGTGATGTGACCTATGTATCGAGTTTTCCTTCCTATGATTGTGAGCAGTAGTTCGTTTTGTTGAGCATGCGTCTGTAGAGGTACATTTCGAAGGCGTCAATTCTTTTTTCCATGGAGAGGTCCAGCTCTCGCACCCATAGAGGAGTACTGGTAACACATAGCGTCTTAGCATGCGAATTCTCAATTCTAGGCTTAGGTCCGGTCTAACAAAGAAGTTTTTCATTGTGACGAATATTTTTCTTATCTATTCAATTCTGGGTTTTATTTCTTTTGTCTTGTCACAATGTTGGTTACTATGGTCCCCAGATACTTACAATTGGTCACTCGTTTTATTATTATATTATTCGTACATTAAACGAAATAGGGGACTATGCGCTGATATCCTGTTACTCACACCCACTACCATCAGACACCTTCGAACTGTTCTGTGGCTTACCATATCAGTACAGTTAACCTAACTTAGCTTTGCCGATGAGTCAATGTGCGCACTGGCAAAACGGTGTTAAGGATTAGCGGAGCACATTTCTTGCTACAACTTCGAGTTATTAATATCGCTAGTACAGTTAAACAGTGGCGGCTCGTGAGTTAAGGCTGATCCTCCCGGCCAAAATTGGTTATTTTTTCATTTTTTGGGTGTAATTCATTTTTTTATTATATGTATCATACATCAAATTACGCGTATTTTTAATATCTACCCCGCTCAATATGTTTCATTATTTAAAAAAAATGTATCACGTAAAAAGTAGACCGCAATCGTTTTATTTTTATTGTTTTTGCATTCTTTGGTATCTAGACCTAAAGATAGCCTTTTGATTTTTTGGATTAACATTAATAATACTATTCCCTAGCCCG
>JABXWE010022526.1:0-11830 GCA_014611495.1 Limonius californicus
GACAGACTACAACATGCTAAGTACTACAGTACAATAGACTTAAAAAATGGTTTTTTCCATGTCGTGATTGAAGAAGAAAGCCGTAAATACACAGCCTTTGTGACTCACAATGGTCAGTATCAGTTCTTACGAGCACCCTTTGGGCACTGCAATTCACCATCTGTTTTCCAAAGATTTATCAATGCAATATTCAGAGATTTAACGAATGAGGGAACTGTTTTAACCTATTTAGATGACCTAATTATACCATCGAAGACCGAAGAGGAAGGTATTTCGAAACTGACGACAGTCTTAAAAGCAGCAAGAGATTATGGGTTAGACATCAACAAGAGAAATGTCATTTTCTAAAAACCAAAGTTGAATTTTTAGGGCACCTGATCGAGAATGGAAATCTTCTTCCATCTCCTACGAAGACATTGTCAGTGATTAAGTACCCAGAACCAAGAACTGTGAAACAACTACAGAGTTTCCTGGGGTTAACTGGATATTTTAGGAAGTTTATACCTGATTATGCCAAAATCGCCAGACCGCTAAGCGACTTGTTAAAGAAGAATCAAGACTTTCAATTTGGTGACGAACAGAAAAGAGCGTTTGAACACTTGAAGTCCGCTCTTGCACAGAAACCAGTCTTAGCAATTTACAAACAAGGTTTGGAGACAGAGCTCCACACAGACGCAAGCAAAACAGGTTATGGCGCAGTGATATTACAGAAGTCGCTGGAAGACAATAAACTACATCCTATTTACTTTATGAGTAAGAAAACAACTGAAGCAGAGAAAAAGTATTCTAGCTACGAACTTGAAGTATTGGCAATAGTTCAAGCCCTTAAGAAGTTTAGAATATATCTACTCGGATGCAAATTCAAAATCATTACTGATTGTTCAGCTTTCCAGAAGACGTTAAACAAGAAAGATATACCACCTCGAATAGCTAGATGGGCCATGTTACTAGAAGAATACGACTATGTCATCGAGCATCGACGAGGTATTGGTATGAAGCACGTAGACGCTCTAAGTCGTTACCCAGTTATGAACATAACAGCAGACGGAAACATGACGCTAACAAGACTAACGAACGAACAAGCTAAAGATGAGACAATAGTAGCAATCAAGGAAATTCTAAAAGAAAAACCATACGGCAATTATCTGATGGTAAATGGTCTACTCCATAAGCTTGAGAGCGGAATCGAATTGTTGGTAGTACCAAAAGCTATGCAGAACGAAATAATACGAAAAGCGCACGAGAAAGGACATTTGCGGAAAAGAAAACGCGAGAGATAATTGAAAGAGAATATTTTATACCAAATTTAAAGATGAAAATAGCGAATCTCATTCAGGCTTGCGTGCCTTGCATACTGATGAACCGTAAAGAAGGGAAAAAGGAAGGATTTTTACATCCATTGCATAAAGAGCATATGCCCTTGAACACCTACCATGTTGATCACATAGGTCTTTTAGAATCAACATGCAAGAATTACAATCATATTTTAGTGGTCATTGATTCTTTCACTAAATTTGTTTGGCTTTATCCTACTAAGTCAACGACTACAAGAGAAGTGATCAGTAAGTTAGAGTCACAGAAAAGGATTTTTGGAAATCCTGTAATGATTATATCAGATAGAGGAACAGCGTTTACATCATGCGAATTTCAAGATTATTGTAAAGAAGAAGGTATCAAACACCATAGAGTGACCACAGGATTACCTAGAGCTAATGGTCAAGTTGAGCGCATTAACCGGATAATTATACCTGTGTTAAGCAAGCTATCCTCAGAAGATCCCACGAAATGGTATAAGTACGTCGATACCGTGCAACAGATTATAAATTCATCTTATCAGCGTAGTATTGCTACAACTCCATTTGAATTACTGTTTGGAACGAAGATGCACATTAAAACAGACATAAACGTAAAGAGTCTGTTGGAAGAAGAACTGATCAAAGATTTTGAAAACGATAGAGAAGAGCTACGAGATGAAGCGAAGAAACAGATCAGAAAGATGCAGGCAGAAAACAAAAAGAGTTACAATTTGAGAAGACGCACCCCTACGCGTTATCAAGTAAACGATCTTGTTGCTATAAAACGAACGCAATTCGGCGGTGGACAAAAACTAAAACCTAAATATATCGGACCGTACCGCGTAATAAAAGTGAAACCGCGAGATACCTACGACGTGCAGAAAGAAAGTGCGTGTGACGGACCTTTAAAGACTTCTACGACAGCCGAGTACATGAAGCCGTGGATCAGCAACCAATCATCGGGGTCCGATGATTAAGCAGGAATGGCCGAGTGTAGGATAGGGATTTGAGTTGGCCTAAGTTGGCACTAGAACAAGTAACCAGATAGGAAGTGTGAGGTTAAAGAAGACAGGCGTATCGTGGAGCGCGTAAATTAGTTGGAATTGTTAGAAGTGTAGTTGATTTAGTTTTACAAGGTGTAACATTGTGTAAATAAAGATTGTAGTCAATTAGTGTTGTTGCTTAACTTTGCAAGCTGTTAAAATCCCACAATAATAGTCACAATTTCAACGGGATGTATTTACTTCTTGTGCTTTATACGTGTTTTGGCATTTTACACGCCTTTTCCAAACACATTTAATATTGTAAACATTTGTAGTTAGGGCAACAGCACACTGGATTTTGATATAGGACTTGGCTCTGGTCTTCTATTGCAAAACTTGTAAAACTGTATTTGTATGAGCGTATGTGGTATTTGTATCTGGTATCAATAATTTTAATTGTTTGACCTATGTATACAAAAGTACACTGTGAACAGTTAAATTTGTAAATACGTGATTGTAGCAAATCGCTAGTTTTATCTTCTCCGTTGAAAGTATTTTTTGTTGTTTTATAAATTACTTTAAATGTACTTGTTTTGATTATTATTTTGGAAATTTTTTCAGCTATATCACCAAATGTGGAATTGAAATATATTTCACATTTGCAAAGTGGTCTTCTGAATACATTCTTTGAATTATTAATTTATAATCTTTCCAGTTAATTAGGGAGTCTATCAGTTCTATGATGTATCCAATACTGTGTGCAATTTGTTTAGTAATCTAAATCTCTTTGTTCTAATCACTGTTACTTAGAGGAACTGTTAGCGCTCTATGTATCAATGAGTGGCAGATAATTTATGTGTTTTATGGTGACATGAGTTCTGCATTATTGTGATATCTGTGTCGGTTTTCTTTAAATACAATATTCCAGTTTATTTTTAGAATTAAATTTTATGTTTACGTCTAAATAATCAATATATCTGCTTTGTTCTGTTTCTAATGTGAAGTTTATAGAAGAGTATAGAATATTTATAAACATTGAGAAGTCACCAATAAACTCAAATGAACTATTATAACATGCTAAAATATTATCAACTTAAAGAAACCAAAATATAATTTTCGAGGATTGATTTGATTCAAAAATGTGATCTTCTAAATTTTCGATAAATGTATTAACTTAAAGTGGAGAAATTGGATTTCCCATTGGTAAACTGCCATTTCTGTCGATAAAATTATTATTTAATAGAGGAATAGATTCTTGTTGTGAAAACATATTGGTGACATCGAAACTAACTAGTTTGAATTAAGATGGTAAACTTAAACTGGAGAACGTATGGATTAATTCGGAAGTATTTTTAACCGAATATTTTGGTGCTTATTCTAAACTAATAACTATATTATTTAATGTTTTATAACATGTGGTTGGGTGCATTTACGGATGAGACCGGCAGTCTCATTGCTAAAATTATAACCAAAACAAATACATTTAAAGTAATTCATAAAACAACAAACACTTTCAACACCTTATTCAACGCAGAAGATGGAATTAACGATTTGTTAAAATGAGGTATTTAAAATTAAACTTTTCACATTGTAATTATGTATACATAGGTCAAACAGTTATAAATTGCAATACCAGATACAAAGAACACATACCCGCATACAAATACGAATAATATAACATTTTCATACTTCTGTGATGGTAAACCTAAATTGGATATACTCGAGGCCTTTCAAATTCACAAACACACATTTAATGAATGAGCAAATTGAGCTCATAAATTCTCCGCTATTAGAAGTTTTGGAATAGAAGACCTGAGCCAAGCCCGAAATCAACATCCAGTGTGCTGTTACCCTAGCTACAAATGTTTACAATATTAATTGCTTCTGAAAATGGCATGTTAAATGTCGAAATACGTATAAAACACAAAAAGTAAATAAATGCTTTTGAAATTGTGACTGTTACTATTATTAAAATATAACTAATATTCAGATTCACCATCGTTAAAGGAACTGACTTTCGTTAAGAAATCTTAATTTATATTCTACATCTTGAATGTGCAATATTTTTGCTTCAGCCCAAAAAACTTTTGCAGCTTGGTAAATGTCTTACCAGAAAAAAATAAGATAGTTGACACACAGCAGAACCCTAGTAGAAGGAAAAATGAAGACAACATTTCAAGACTTCAATTTAATCCATTAATGTATTAAATTGATTTTTCATCGTTTTTACTCGCATTTTTCCGTTAGAGACCAAACGCAAGGCGTGCCGCAATAACCACATTTCAAGGGCACTAACTCTTGCTTTACGCCTAAATATTTTTTTTAATTAGGTGAAGTGGCAAAACAAACGGAAAGATCAGGCGTAGGCTACTGTAATGAAAAGTGAACAGATACACTTAATTACCAATTATAATGTCGTTTCCGGAAGATCTCACTTGCTCTACGTTTTCTCTGGGCACATGCAAGCATTAGCAGTCAGTAGGAAGTGTAAGCAAGAATGCCTTTCTCTAAAGGAAATTGGAAAATTAACTCTCGATAATAAATTGACTCATAATGTTATTAGGGATCTTACGGAAACGGTAAACCTGGAAATTAATTTGACAGTAATATTAATAGATTTTCCATTTAACTTTAAACCCCTACTTAGGCCTTATAGCACCAACATTGTGTAACCCTTTAGACTAGCACAGTTTACCGGCCTCCATATGTGTATAATAACCAGACCCTCCGTTTATTAGGCCTAACGTTTATGACTCTTCCTCAATACTGATAATCTGAGATAACGTATTTACTTCGAAATATTGACTTGTGGGTTAATTATTTACATTTAGTAAGTATTTTAATTAAATTTAACCATTGTGTAGTATAATCTAAGAGCTGTTTAAATTAATTGAAGAAGCATATCGTGGTTGCGGAGGTGTAAAATCTGATTTAATTTAAAATCGAAGTAATCGTTTTGCAAAATGCACTAGAATAAAATCATTATAAACGTAATATTACAATAGTTGCAATACGAATATTGGATAGCAAACTGACTAAATGGTGTGCACACTAATGATAATGGTATTGGGCAGCGAGTTAGCAAAGCTGTTAAATTTTATATCTGTATCTTACTTAACATAGAAATTGTCGTTTATATCTATTACTCCAACCATATAAATCTAACAAATAAAACCTTATGGACGATTAACCAAATGTATATTTACTTGGCTGTTTGCGATGTCAGTTTTCATTTGATTTATTTAAAAATGCGTAGGGTTGTCATCTATTTATAGAATTGTGCCAATAAATTTGTGATCATGATATTTCATGAGTATTTTGCACTAAAAATAATATTTTTATAGTAATTTTTCATGAAATGGCGACGATTAGAATTTTTTAAGAAGTTCTCTGTAAATTTTCTCAGGAAAATTCGATCCTACCTTTGAAAGTCTTTGGAGATAGACATTATTTTTGTATGGTATTAGAAAACAACTGCTAGACTCATCAACGAGGACCTCAGTGGGGTAGTGCGAATACGTGCTGTCAGTTGAAGTCACAGTGAAATGCGGTCCGATGGGCCGCGCAGTCGAACCCCGACTGAGGCGACACGGTTAGTATGTAAGGGAGGTGCGCACTCCCCTAAGGTAATGGCGAAAGCGGTTCTGGGAGGGGGGGCGTAGTATGAATGATTGAAAAAGGCTCATCAAAGTAATTTGAATAGTAATTGTGTCTAAAACCCCATCAAATTAAAACGCTGTACAAGATTGGTTGTTTCGAATGTTTCAATAGACGAGAAAGTATATTCTATGGAAGAACCCCATCGTGCTAATACCATGCGTTTTGTTTTCGTATTAATGCTAAGTTAATAAGAAATTCGGTCAGTAGATTATTACAATATCAGATAACTAAGAACTGTTAGATTGCCAGGTCATAGTGCTGACGTCGAGAACGGGAAAGTTCTCGTCTCGCTTACAAGAATCGAGGCTAGACTCTCTCTATTTCTCGTCTCGAGTTATCGTGACGAAACGAGGCGGGCCGAGAATTTCTCGGCGAGAGACGGTCACTATTCGGAGACTATTTAATTACTGTACTATACCACTACTAACTAAAAAATTAAATCATTTTGAATTCGGGACATTTGTTTTTGATAGTTACTTATCAGTTGCTATAAAAGTTGGATGATGCCATTTTCCTCTCTACGATCATACGAGTATATTATGCTTTGGCTAATTTTGTCAAATTATAATTACCCTTGGGTATTGTTGCATATGATGTAAGATTTTGTTAAGAGCGGTTTGACAAAGTACTGCAATGGTATAATCTCTAAGACATCCAACCATTTGAAATGGACTTCCTGTAATTTCTAATATTTTATGAGGATTTAAATAACTGATTCAGAGAATGTAAGTAGGACTTGTAATCTAAAGAGTATGGTCCAAGGAATATACTACTTATAGAATGCACGCTGTCGTACCTTGAAATGTTTTCCATATTCTTCACTTGTAAAAGGTTTATCCGGAAAGACAATTCCAAGTGATTCGACAAAGAGGAAAAACCCACCACCTAGCCGGTAACCGCTACCGTTTAATCTTCAATTCTGGGCTTTTTTTGGAGAACATGCACGTTAAAATATCACTTCCACGCTTAAGATATGGGGTTTAATTTCCAGTACCGGAACATTGGGTGTTAACGGCTTGTCCCTTACAAGACAACTCCTTCCCTGGAGTATACGAGTTTACACTTGTCGTAGTACGGAGCCTAAATTAAGCTGTAGGTCCTCTTTATTTGTGGTACTTAAAAATGCGCAACACAGACTTAGAAGAGAAGGTATCTTAACCCTAGGATGCATGAGTACTTCCTTATACGGCAATGCATAGCATGAGTCTCAGAGACTCATATATATTAATACACGCAAATTTAAGTTTATTTCAATTTATTGAACAGAATATTATTATAGCTTACGTTTTACACTACATTTTTATAAACTTATGTAATGCATTTTTTACAAATAAAACACTGTGTTCTTTGCAGGTAGGTGTCTTGCACTTTTTGCATCGTAAGGTGCTCAAACGACCAATCTTAACGGGACACTCACTGCATCTCCTTTTTTTAGGTGGTGTGTTAGATTCCATGGTGTCTAGATCTGTAAATTCTATAAATTTTTTCATATCTTCTACAATGTTTCGTTGCAATTTTGAATTTTGAGCTCTTACTTTCATGAAGGGTAGTATTAGCATGTGAGCTAGTTCCTTCAAAAATATTCTTCGTTTGTGATTTGTGCCAACAGCATAGTCTGGATTTTCACTTATATAAAGAAAGAACGAGTTTAACGCTGCTACATCCATAATGTTCGACCAAACAGCAAATGGCCAGCGTCTAGTCTGTCTTTTGCATGTATAATTTCCTAGCATTTGGTCCATATGGTCTACTCCACCCTTAGTTTCATTATAAAACTTTATTATATCGGGTTTCTTTTTAGAGCTTTCATTATCAATTTGATCGTTATGGTGCATAGAGCTTAAAAGGTTTACGGATTTATTCTTTTTCGGAATATAACTAACAAGCGTTAAATCACCAGAAAAGCCAAAAACTGAGGAATAAACGAGCCTATCCTTTTTGGGTAGAAAACTAATTGGAATTTCTCCTTTGTTTTTGCGAAGCGTTCCTACACATGTTATTCCAATGGTTAGAAGCTGTTGAACTAATGGTACACTTGTAAAATAATTGTCAAAGGATATATTTCTTGAACTATTTTTTATAGATGATACCAAGGTTTTAACTACATTTTCTGAGACATTCTTTGCTATTTCTGCACCAGGCTGTTTACCTAAGCAAACTTGACCATCAAAGGCATAGCCAGTTTCGCTTTCGCATATCCAAAAGAATTTTATGCCGTACTTCGCCGGCTTACTTGGCATGTATTGAATAAAACTGCAACGTCCTCTGAATGCCAACAACTGCTCGTCAATGGTTGCAAGTTCTTTGGGAATCATAACCTTTCGACACTGAACAAGAAATAATTCCCAAACATGTCGTATAGGAGCGAATTTGTCATTCTCCGCTCTAACAGCTCTTGTCCTTTTGTCGTCAAATCTGAGAAATCTTCTAATGCCTTCGAAACGATTCACAGACATCGTTGCCCTGTACATTGGGTTAGAACACTTGTCGAGGAATAATTCTCTCACCGGAACATCCCAACTTTTTTCTGCCCCTGCCAAAAGTAACAATCCAAAGAAAGCATTTATCTCCACCAATTGAATGTCCGGCCATGTTTTTCCCTTTCCCTTTTTCTCATATTCACGTTTCGCTTCTCTATTTGTGCAAAGTATAATTTCATTCGCTATTTCTGGAGTTATAAATTTATCCCAGGCACACTTCAGAGATAATATTTCGTTTTTTTTTGCGTACGCCTGGCGTAAATCTAATAATGTTAGCTGGTTTGGTTTTTCCTTGAGCAGGAACAGTAGAGGTCCATTTGAAACCATTTCGACCAAGAAACGTTTCGTTAGGATTAGTTATATCATCATCAATAGATTCAGTTTCCGACAAAACATCTGATTCATATGAATCTTGCTCAGCTTCAGCTGGCGGCAGATATTCGTCGTTCACCTGTGAAGTTTCGCTGGTAACTGAAACATTATCTATGTCGTCTTCATTGTACCATTGCATCACAGTTTCTTCGAAATCTGGATCACCAGCCATTGCTTGCAGTATCTACAAATATGTTCATGCGGGTGTAGAAGAAATACAGATATAATATAACGACTTACTGAACATCTAACTCTAGTTGTAGCAGTTTGGATATTTTGCTCGATTATTTTCAATTCTGCGCTTGAAAACACACCAAAAATCACGAACATAATCTCACTTATTCACTTACTAAACGTAACCACAGACCACACCTGAAGTGTAGTCCTTGAAATTTGTGCGCTCTTGCCCCACTATAAAAGTTAGCGACTGCGCAATTTCCTCGCAAGCGCAACGTTAGGACTAAAATACATGTGAGTCTGATAGACTCATGCTATGCAGTAAACGAGTAGATATAGATTATATTTTTTTCCTTAAACAACAAAATTAATTTTTCAAATTTGAGTACAAATTAGAATCCGTAACGGTGGTCTAGAGGCACTTATAAAAGGACAAAGCAACAGTGCCCATTATTTCACAACTAAGACAAATGTAAGTCGGCAGTGAGTCTTTTAGACTCATGGTATGCATCCTAGGGTTAAGAGACGAAGCAATGGAAGAAGAAGAAGAAGAAATTGACAAACTTTTAAAAATATCAGCGATACGGCTCTGCGTACGTTCTAATCTCGAACAATTTTTATAATACGTTTCAAGGTTTCCAAAATGATGTGCGTTGGCGACGTGCTCGGGAACGGACGTATTTTGGGCGCTCTCGAGCAAAATTAGTTAGCGAGATTTTAAAAAATATTTTGGGTGCAAACTATCAAGTGCCAGTGTGTGTGTGTCAGTGTTGGGTAGTAACTAAGTAAAAGTAACTCGTTACTAGTAACTAGTTACTTTTCAGTAACTTAATAGTAACTTAATTACTTTTGTGTTTTCAGTAATTGTAACTATAACACGTTACAATTATTTAGTAACTTTAGTAACTGAATATGACAAGTTACATTTTCATGCTACAAATGTAAAATATTTTAAAATGTTCGGTTTTTAATGCGTAGTATTTAAGAAATTATACCTGAAGCTGAAGAATTTGTTGAAATTTCGAATGCTTTAGTATGCAAATGCTAATACCGAACACAGGAATACCTTCTTGTACTTAGTCGATAATAAATAATATTTGATGGATCCTATTTGGATGGTGACAGCTTTTTCCAGTAATCTTTAATCCTTTAACAACTACTGCTCTCTGAGCAGGTATGCGGATTACTGAGAAGTACATTCCTAACGCCTGTGCGCAGGTTGGGGGTGTCTAATTCAGAAGAAAATACATTCACCGTCTCATATTTCAATAATAACGAAAAATAAAATAGAATCCTTGGAAAATCCCAAAAACATCGTTGAACCAGCTCCTCTAAGCTCTAAGCCTGTTCCTTCCCCCACGTATAGAATATTTGCTAATAAACAATTGCTTATAAATGTGTGTTTCTGTTGATATTAAGTTGGTAGTAATTGCATGTACATTAGTGGCGTGTCCTAAAAAAAGATAACTTAAAAAATAACGAGTTACTTTATGGTAACTTAGTAACTTATTCAAGTTACTTTTATAATTCTGTAACTTAGTAACTTACTTAGTTACTTTTTTGCCAAGTAACTGATTAACTTACTTAGTTACTTTCTTAGAGTAACTTACCCAACACTGGTGTGTGTGTACGGACTTAGGTAGGAGGGAAGGAGGAACGCTAGCGACTCTACCTGACGATCGATCAAAGGTGAAAGATAAGCGATCGACAAAGAAAACAACAGGACGGTAGGAAAAGCAGGAAACGCAGGAAAAAGCTAAGTAACTGAAGGCTTAAATAGTCTTTTGTAGTCTTTGGTAGTATTTGTAGTCAATAAAATAAAATTATAAATAGAAATTAAAACGGGGGCATTTCGTAGCAAATTAATGCAAAACTGTACAAGCGGATAGGCATCTAGGTGCGCTTTTTGGGGTACAAACGACAAGGGTAAGAAACAGGTAGCGACCTTTTCAAGCCTTCGCAACCAAAAACTGAAACTCGTGTTATACGGCCATAAAAATTCAAATCGAGGATAATACTCCCAATTGCGGCCAACTGCCAAGAAAATATTGCTCGGCTGCAACGGCAGTGAAGCGCAGTTTCAATCAAGGGACTCACTCCTGACTGGTATAAAATAGTCGCGTTTAGTATTTTACTGACGGGCTGGAAAACCGATAGGGTGTCAACTTAGGCCAACCTAACAAAGGAGGCTAAAGTCTAAAATTAAAAATATCTCACATTCACTTGCAAAGTAGAGTATATTACGGATAATTTAGGTCCAGGAAATTGCAACTTCTAAAAGTAATAAATGAATGGTAAACTTGAATCTCACTTATTTTAATGTAATTTAAGTTACTGCAATTTGCTTCAGTGCGTAGATACGGGTAGGCCAATAAGAGAGCGCAAACAGTCGCGTTTGGTATTAATTGGAGGGGATAAACAGCGGAAAAGGGGTCAACATAAGAAAATATAACGAACAAGGTTAAAGCAAAATTAGGAATACCTTACGTGTAAATGTACAGTAGAGTACATTAGGGAAATCTAGGTCTAGGTATTTGTAACTTCTAAAGGTAAAGGAAAAAACGATCTGAAACTATAACCTCCAAAAGTCGTGTTTAGTATTATTTTGAGTAGTTAAAGTTGGAAAAGGGGTCAACAAAAGATAAGTTAACAATCGAGGATAAAGCAAAAAATTCAAAATATTTTACATTTAACAGTAAAGTAGAATATATTAGGGACAATTAAGGTCTAGGCATTTGTAACATCTAAACTTCTAAAGGTAACAAACGATTTGTAAACTTTAATATCATTTAACTTTAATTAGCTTAATCTCCTCTAATTTAATTTAATTTAGTGCGCAGATCCGGGAGGACAAATCAGAGAC
>JABXWE010022528.1:0-26527 GCA_014611495.1 Limonius californicus
TGTTTACTGTGATTGATCTTGAAATTTTTATTGTGCAAATGTATGATATTTTTACATGGCTGTATAGAGAATAAAACGCACTAACTGGTCATGCCATAAAAAGTATAGGTTGCCCTTTAAAAAAAATGTTGATGACGTCATAGCTAAAACATATGAAAATCGAAAAAAAAATGAAAAACGCCAAATTGTGGCAAATAACTTGATCGGAAAATTTTGTTAGAAACTTTTTTTCGTAAAGTTATTATTTTTTTATATTATACTTTTTATTCATCCTGTATATATCTGCTACTGGGGATATTATTCAATTCCTATTATTTCGATGGCACAAACTTATTTAATATTCATGTTTCTGTTCCTAATGTTTTCTGTTTACCTTTAATAAAAACATAATTCATTTTATTTAGTTTACAGCAAATGTAGAACATATACTAGGAACCACAACACTTAAAAAAATTATCCGCATTTTTATATATTGCAGTACTTTTTCATTTTTTTTTTTCATAAATTCAAAAAAATATGCAAACTACATATCTTTCTTTGAGGACATATTGTTCTAATTCCTTTTTCCACTTCTATGCGGTTTTAGTTAGGTATTTCAATGCATATGTGCATTGTATTACTATTATTTAATCGTGCATAAGCAAAATTTTTGTTGCATGTTTCGGCTGTTATCAATTACTTTTTGATGCATAAATATTAGAATATTTGTTAACTGTTCCATATCATGTTAATACGGTTTTCAATTAGTGTTTTAGAACGTGTTTACATATACAGTCAAACCTCTCAAATGTGGACCCCTTTGGAATCATAGAAAGTGTCCACATTAGGGAGGTGACCACAATGTAGAGGTGTTTTATTCGTTTAACAAAATATGTGTGTATATTCAACTACATAGTTTCGGCTGAATAAAAACACCGCAGGATATAAAGGACTATTGCCTTATGAGGCCCATAAACATCCGAAATCAGTATAATTATACCTTCACAATACATAAGTTAGGGATAAACATTATTCAAAGAAATCGCTAATTGTAGTTTGCTTTTAATTACACATATTACATGCAACACAGTCTTCGAGTTGCATTTGCAGGGCATGCACAACACTTGTCAATGTCTCACTATTTTTAATTTATAAAAAAGTTTTTCAATACTTAAGTCATTGCCGAAGCTTCCTGTAAAGTAATAATTATATCAGTATATCATTTTTAGAAGCTTTTAGTAAGTTACCTAAAGCTGATAAAACATTACCTGCATACCCATAAAGGTATTATAATACAATAGTACAATTATTTTTTATGGTTTCCTAAATGTCCATAATGGAGAGGGAATCTGTAGCGATGAGACACACAATTCCTATTCACGTCCATGTTGAGAGTAACCACATAAAAAAGGTTTTGTTTATGGCTTATAGGAATGAGTCGGGACATTCGGAAGGGTCCATATCATAGAGCTGTCCTTAGAAAGGTGTCCACAATGAGAAGTTTCACAGTACAATGATTCCATTTGATCATGCACATGTACATACATATTGCATAATGCTGGCATTATACAGGGTGTCCCATAAATTGAGATAGAAGGCCACGTAGCGTTGTTCATATAGCTAACTTATTTATTACTAATAGATACTATAGTTGAAAGTAGTTTTTCATCAAAAATTATATATATTAATATTAATAATAACAAGGACTTCTGCACAAGTTCAAATTTCAGATTTTTGGTCCTAAGATTTTGTTGAAAACCGAGATTTAGATATGGCATCAAGGCAGATCGAAGCAAGGCTGATAGTAATTTCTATTTATTTTGACACTGCTATTCCAAATTTTGCAATTGTCAAAACACATTTTTCTGTTATTTTTTGTAAATTACGTTTCACTTGCATTAATAGAATACACATTTGCTGAGTACACTGACATGATTTGGATTCTTGGAGAGGTTGGTGGTAATTGTAGTGCAGCGGCGAGGCTATATTGAACTCTGTCCAAATGGAAGACATCCAAATCACACAGTTATTAAACGAATTGACTAACGACTACGCGAGAGAGGAAGTGTTGATTTAAGAAGAGGTGATGGTAGTCATCCATTTATGGTAGAACAGCCTAATATTGAAGCATATGTGTTAGAATTAATTGAAAGGGAGCCTACAAGAAGCGTACGGGGTATTTCTCGGATTGTAGACATAGCAAAGTCGACAGTACCATAATATTACAAGACAACGGCCTATATCTTTTTCGAAAAACGAGTGTGCGAATCTTATTACCACAGGACTATATAGTACACGAGTCAGGTACTCTGAATGGCTATTAAATCAACATCAGGAAAATCTAATTTGATCGGCAATATTTTGTGGACAGATGACCCCACATTTACGCAGGATAGAATTTACAATACTCATAGTAATCATGTGTAGGCAGATAAGATTCCATGTTCGTAGTCATCAATATAGTTAATGTTTGGGCAGGTATGATAAATAATTATTTAATTGGTCATTTTATTCTGTCAAATCGTCTTAATGCTGAAAATTTCTTACATTTTTTTAATGAAGATTTTCAAATACTATTGGAAAATATTCCCCTGATAATTAGATAAAATATATGGTACCAACAAGATGGTGCTCCAGCCCATTGTGGAATCGTAGTTCGAGATTGGTTTCAAAATCATTTTCCAAATCGATGTATTGGTCGTAGAGGTGGCATAGCTTGGCCAAATGGCCAATGGTATAAACCAAGCGGCTGAAACTTTAAATGAATACATGCTCAAACGAGCACAAAGTTCAATTGCAGTGAGATGTGTAGAATGACATAATGTTGGTGATGATTATTTTGAACAGTTCCATTGGTTTTGATTTGTTTCTGTTCGATATTTTTATTTATTTCTTTCATATTTCGGATTAGACACCTAAGAGAATTGATAACTACTTTATTTAGCTATAGATTAGGCCTATTGGGGATACTATATCAAACAAAATGGGCCGGTAACTCTAGCTTATGGTAGTATGGAAATGAGTTGTTTAATAGATTTATATTCATATTTATGTTTAAATGACCAAGAATTTTTTTAAAATTGCTATATTACGCTGCTAATATCATTTCCATGTATACTGACAAAGTAAAAACGTTGCACTGACATTATCAAATTATAATAACCATTAAAAGTACCATTTAGATTTCAAACTGTAGACGGAAAAACAGCGACACCCGTTTGATTTCGTTTTTCATGCAATCAGGCGTAAGTTCATTGAGCATAACAGCACTGTTCCAAATTGCTTAACGTGTTTTGTCATTACTAACTTCATAATCCAATATGAATTCATGAACTAATTTGTCCGTATAAAGTGAAAAGTTTAGTATTCGTTACCTGCTTTTACGGTTAGTTAGACAGTTAACTTATGCTTCAGTTTGTTTAAATTAATGTCTTTAAAACTAATAAAAGTAATGATACATATCTGTGGTAAAATGTATAGCTTCTCTTTACATAATTGTTGTTTGGTAATTGAAATGTTAGTGAATATTGAAAAATCATTCAATGGCAACAATATCAATGTTGGTACTTAGCTATATTAATTCCGTATCCCTACGAACGCTCTCAACTTTTTCATTCCGAAAACCTTAAAGAGAAGCCACCATATTCTAGTGGATATTCATAGGGATTTGTTGGACATCACTGTTACAGTAGTATTATACGTGTGAATTATAATGCGCCCAATTTACAGCAGGGAGTTCACCCTAGAAGCAAACTTCGTCACAGCAGAAACGTTTCCGTGATTAGATAGCACTTAATTATATTTGAAAATTCCATGACTTACGTCTCGACAAAACTAATTTATTGTTTGATAAAATTATATTAGCGATATAATTAACAATAATGATTTAAATCATGGAACTACATCTCGAATTAAATTGAAAATAGCAGTTACAACAATCGCATTATTATAGTATTGCTAAAATATGCACCCCAACAAACATCTTGAAACATATAAACATAGAGTAAATTCTAGGCATTTTCACTCCATAAGTATACTAAACAGTATAAATATCAAGAAATATTAAAAGTTGGTTGAACAAATTTGAAAATTCAGCTGCTTGTACGGGAAGATTAAGGGCTGACGTAACACCTTTTTTTGTACTGTAAAATCTAATTTTATCCTGACACAAAACTAAAGAATTTATTTTTTTACGTTTTATTCTAACAACGGTCAATAATTTTCTTTGCATCCAAGTTGCTTGCACAACCATCATAAATGCTTGCCTTAAAGACGGTCTTTCGTCGGTAAATATTTAGGTAATAATTATTGTATTCATTGCATTTTTACATTTATACGGAAAACAAATGTAAAATATAGTCTATACAACAAAGAAAATTATACAAAATATTTCCATGAGATCCTTTTTCAGCACTAAGTAAACGTTTTCGATTTTATCTTTGTTAACAGCCATTATCAAATTGGAATCCTACTGAGACCGCATAGTTGCACGATTGTAGGTACAGCACTGGTACTCATGTTATTTTTCCTACGCTATTTAAGAAAATATTATGTTAAATCTACTACCAGGGGTATTTTGTCCCTTAAAATGCACTACCGCCCTTCCCTCCCTATGATACTCTTCGTATGCAATTAGTCACAACCTGTTTAAGCCACCACCACGGACGATTAATTCTTTTAAATGTACTTTTCAGTTCCTTTGAACTTAAAATGTGTATACAAATTACTTTTTGAACTCTATTGGCAATAATTATTTTATAATTCTTAGATAGTATTTTACCATATAAAATGCATTTTCTACTATCCAACAAGTGTAAATCTGGGTTTAGTACTTATATAAAGAATAATAACAGGCATACAGAACATGCCAATATACAAAATGTTTCATTAAAAAGAAAAGTGTAAGAGAAATCAGAGAAACGCCCAAACAAAAAATATAGTGTCCATAAGAAGAAAAAAACAAACATCAGGGAGGAGAAGCTAAAAGGTCAATAGAGTGTTCAGTTAAAATAAACGCTCAGAACAATGCAAAGATACAAAAACATACAGAGTATTACTTCACAGCGAAACAAAAAAAAATCAAATAAAACCTTATTGGGCGAATCGCATGATTTACATCTCCACACAATAGGTCCGGCTAGTAACACTATCGCGCCGAATCTATTAGTGCTTTAAAGCGTAGTGCACATACCTAAATAATTAAGGTAATATCATTAATTAATGATATTACCAGTTTGTAATATCAGCAAGGCATACTAATGAGGACATAGATCATTGTTTAAAATGTAAATAAAAATTCTAAAGCAGAAAATATATAGGGTGTTAAAAAAATACGTCCGGATATTTTACCCACTTATAGATCTCATCAATACAAACAAAAAAGTCGTAATAAACATGGGTTCGAAAAACAACCGTTTTCAAGATACAGCCAAATTATTTATGCACAGTAGGAGTGCAGAATCGCATTTATCACGTCTGCTATGGAAGTGGATAACACAACATTTGTTTGAGTTTTTGTAAGTGTCAATATTGTAATTGTTGTTGTTGGAATATGTATATCAACGGGGAAATGACAGATATGCATTACATGTATGCCTGTATGCCAAAAAATTTCCCAACTGGGCACTTCCCTGTGACAAATGTTTTACAAATTTGCATCAACGTTTATCCGAAGTTGGCGCATTTAAATCAAGAAACGGTGGTGATGGTCGGCCTAGATCAGTTTCTACTCCTGAAGCGGAATTTAACATTTTAAAGAGGATTGAAGAAAATCCAGGTACCAGTATTACAAGACTTTCTGCCGAAATAACTATTCTCTAACTTGGAGAAAGTTACCTGAGGACCAATTGTACTCATACCATATTCAAAGGGTACAGGCTCTTATTGTGCCTGATTATGCTGCACGTCTGGTGTTTTGCCGAAGGGCACTGGCAAGAGTTGCGGAAAACGCAAACTTTGTTAGTGAAGTCTTATTTTCTGAAGAAGGTAGTTCCACAAAAAATAGCATTATTAATTTCCACAACAGCCATGTTTGGTCAGATGAAAACCCTCATGCTATTATTGTATCGAATCATCAACAATGATTTTCAATTAACATGTGGCTTGGTGTTTTTGGAAACCATATGGCCAATTGTATCTTGACTTTTTGCGTAATGCCTTGCCACTATTGTAAGAAGATGTACCCCTCATTCATAGAATGAATATGTGGTTGATGCACGATGGGGCTCCTGCACATTTTTCAATCATGGTCAGAAATTTCGTAAACGAAAATTACGACAGGTGGATAGGGCGAGGGAGTCCAATTGTGTGGCCACCTAGGTCTCCTGACCTCAATCTGATCGAATTTTGTCTTTGGGCGTATTTAAAGTCGTTAGTTTATTCAAACCCTGTGAATAATTTAAACGAATTGCGAGAACGAATACGACATGCCTACCAGACTGTTCGTATTAATCCGAGAATCTTTCAAAGAATGCAGCGTTCCTTTTTACGGAGATGCGAGGGATATGTATAAATGGAAGGAGGACATGTAGAACATCTACTTTAATTATTTCTAATTAAAATGTTTTATTTGCACGGCTATTTGTTTTAATGAGTGGGGAACCTATTGAAATAACAAGCAATATTTATTTTCTTGAAATAGAACTCTGTATCTCAAAAACGGTTGATTTTCGAACCCATGTTGATTACGACTTTTATTTGTATTGATGAGATCTATAAATTCGTAAAATATCCGAACGTATTTTTTAAGTACCCTGTATATATTTAAATTTTTAAGGTAAATACTATTCCAGCTTCGAAAAATACAGCTTTCCTACTAGCAGTATTTCCTCTAATATTTAAATTTTATAAGTATAATAAAGTAACGAATAGAATTTATAACCGTGCGATATCAGCGTGTTTTATAGTGCTTCCTGAGTTTAATGGTCTTATATTTGATTCTGTTTTTGTAATCAGAAGTTTGTCTCTTGAGATAGAGATTCATAACATCAAAGTTTTACTATGAAACAAGTCCTTAATAAAAAATCGGTAAATATCACTAACTACGTAGTCACTGCAAGAAGACACCAATTTTAATATTAACTTATAAAGTTCACTAGCAATAACTTACAAAATATGACCTTGTGTTTTACTCTCTATTACGCTAAGAGAGACAACAGTTAAGAGTCATGTATAAACGTTCTGCGTTTTACACTTCCGCCGTGGAGTCTTTTTAAATTACAAGATAAATTTGATTGTCATTTTTTCAACTAACTCCAATACGGGGTGTTTGATAACTAATGTAAAAACCCTTTCTGTTTAGTTGCTGAATTTTTTTGTATAAAAAGCTATGGTTCTGTTATAAGTAATTATGCATCTACAGTAAATCAAAATTAAATGGCATAAATAATTTAAAACCTTAATCTCAGGTGAACTTTACCGGAACAAAACAAAATACTAAAAAACAGAATATAAAACATTTAATTGTTAGAATAAATGGCCAAATATAATACAGGCCTGACACCGACGAATCAAACACTCGAAACATTACATTGTTGTTGCGAATTTCATTTGATGCATTGATTGATTCTGTCAAGTAATTGTTTATGAGTATGTATATCAACAGTCTGTGCATCAGCTGCTTTAAATAACCCAAACAAACAAAAAAATCAAAGAGTTTAAATCTATTAAAATAATGACGATTACACTTAATTGCCTTCCATAATGGGACAGAACACCAGCTTGCTGATACCACATCCTTTGTTGAATATTAAGTGTTATCTTCTAATATCTCATGGAGCCTATTCCCTAAAAAATCCTGCGTATTGATCTGCATTTAAACGATTGCTTAAAACTACTTGAAACTACTGATTACTGAAAATGTTTTCTTAAAGGTCACTTGGTATTAAGGTTGTGAATTAATTATGCCGTTAAAACTTTGATCCAATGTAATTTCGTGATTAAATTGAATAGGACTTTTGTTCATTACATTACACATTTTTTATTCAAATGACCTCGCCAACCAAATGACGAAGTTTTTTCAAATTAATTATGAAACACCCTATATATACTCTGTGATGATACGATTTTTACAGCCACATACGTAGTTTTTATAAATTTGAAAGGTGGTGAACCAACCCATGTGAAGATACATAATATTTTCTTGATTAGCAACTGACGAAATATTTGTAAGAGTTCCAACTTATATTTAACAATAGGCTGTTAATCCGATATTTGGAGGTTTTTAATAAATAAGAGTGTTATGACACATTGTAGGCCAAATAATATGTTGTTCTACAACTCCTAAACAGATATTGTTTTAAAAATTGTGCAAAAGTGTTAAAGTAGGTAGGCCTGGTAAGTTTCAATTCATTTAGCTTCTGTCTCCTAATTATTGAGTGTTAAAGTAAAATTTATAGCTATACTGTTTATGATTTTCGGCAGAACTGTTCACCTTTCACAATCGATTGAATCCTAATCAAAATGTTATGAAATATGCAAGCAATTGTCCCAAGAGATTTTTGCTTGCCCTCTTCCTGTCTCCCCTGGAGGTAGTTCAGTGCCGAATTGTTTATGTAGTATCACAACAGGACCATTTAATAATCTAAATATTTGGTGTTTCTCTCCCCGTCGCTGGTTCTCTGGCGCATTTCTGTCGCATTGATCATTAATGGAGCTATTTAGGTCTCTGTCTCTCCACCTTGCTGCGGCCAACGTCCATCCAGGCAATAAGCAAGTTCGGGCAGGCCGTCAGCGACCGTGACGAGCCTTGTTTGAAATGCATCCCCCGAACTACAGGATACACGGTTTCCTTTTACACGCTGTCAATGCCCAACAGCACGTAATGCTCATTTGGTCACCGTGCTGTCCCAAAGGTACTTGCGGCAGCACAGCGGCCGTCCTTCTCGAGCCAACGGAAATGAGAAGAACGGAGTCAGTTTATGTAAATTACAAGCTGATCTCATGTAGGTTACGAAGATGAGATAAGGTTGCATGTTCTCTGTTGCCTCGTATCCTATAATGGTGGAACCTGGTGAAATATTGCGGTTTCGAGAAATTAAAATAAAATATAAAAAATTTATGCTGTGAATTTTAAATAATGTCTCCTAGTTTAAGTACCATGTCTGTATTCTACTCAATTTTCTTAGCATCTCATTTTTGATTAAATTTTGTTTACTGTTATCTTAAGTTTTTCATTATTTTGATTATGGAAATATCTAAGTATCCTTAGATATTAATCTTCTAATGAAGGGTTATGGAAATACCTAATAAAAATTAGATTTTCAACAATAATTAAATAGCAGGAACAAAAAAATATAGGAAGTACTTTTCAAACCCATCGACAAGGGTACTAAATTTATCACATCTGTTGTGGGGTTGAATTTACGTAGTATTGATTTTGTATCAAGATGTTAACAGAATTCATGTCATTAATTGATCAGTTTTCAAGCGTTTGCCATTGATAAAAAACATTTCCAAAAGGACTGTATGCGGGATCGCCTTTCGCCTTTAGTGCATTTGATTTGTCAGTGTTATCTTTGGAAAAATGTATAAAACTGAATATATAATACGCTAGTGCGAAAATCAAATATCCTTGGCTTTTAGTGTTGAAACAAAAAGATTCGATGATAGCACACATACACAATAAATAAGAAATGTAAAACTGTGGGACTGCATCGCATGTTATAATTTGGTTAGATGTTGGAATACCCTGAAATGATCTCACCTTTACTATGGGTGGTAAACCTTGCAGATAACAAAAGTTAATAAAATATAGTCAATCAAGTGAACATTTATCATAGATGTAGAATTAATCCCTTTACGCTAGTTTGACGTGCTTGTTGTGATATTTCCCCCGTAGGAGTTTATAACTATAGGAAGGTAGTTTATGCATAAAAAGGATGTCGCTGCCGCTCAGATAGATTAGCAACTATTTTTAAAGATTCACTTGACAGATTTTACAAAATTAGTAGAAACAATATTTTGTGACGATTATTACTAAATTATAATAATTGTAACAAACATTATATGAAGACGGCCTTTTAAGTTTTTACAAACAATCACTAGTTGGCGCTGTTGAGATGTGTCATTACTATTTTCGTAAAATCTAACATTTGTTATTGTGAAAACAGTGGCAACTTAGAAATTGACCGAGTAGTTTGTTTACAGTGAGAGTTTAAAATAGAAATTTTACGTGTAGGTTTTCGTTGGACGATTTTTTACGATTTTAGTACAGGCCTAACTCAACAACAATGTATAGAATCGCTTCGTTTAACTTTTGGTAATGAAGCACCATCCGAAAATACTGTTTACAATTGGTTTGCAGAATTTCGTCGTGGTCGTGCGTCCGTCAGTGATGAATTTCGTGAAGGTCGACCAAAATCGGTTGTTATTCCAAAAAATATTCATGCTGTGCGCAACATAATTCAAGAAGATCGGCATGTAACTTACAGTGAGATAGAGGCATCCTTGGGCATGCCGAAGACTGTAGTACATTCGATTCTGCATGAATATTTAGTTGTAAAAAAGGTCTGTTCCCGATGGATTCCGCATAATTTGACCAAGGCTCAAAAAAAGGCTCGTTTTAATTCGTGTAAGAAAATGCTCAAAAAATGCGACCGAGGAACTAGAAAATCCGTATACGTTTATACAACATCGTAACAGGTGACGAAACTAGGATATATTCGTATGAACTGGAATCTAACAAACAATCCACTGTTTGGGTGTTCCAAGATGAACCGAATACCACAAAAGTTGTTCGTTCACGAAGTACTTCCAAGAAAATGATCGCTTGTTTCTTCGGTTGTACTGGACATGTGGCGCAACCATTCCTTTACAGGATCTGAGAACAGTTAACGCTTATCAAAAATGGACAAGAAACAAAAAAGTTGTTTTCGCACATGTTTAGAATCACTCTATATACTATTCTTTGCGTAGGCGATATTTTTGCCTGTGGCATTCTTATTCCGCGTTGCTTTTGATAGCACTATTTTTCGCAACAACATGTTTATTGAGTGTTACAACTGATGGGTGGGTGTTATTTTTGCCGGCAACATTTTTACAGGACACTACTCCTGATAGAATTATTTTTGGCAGCAAAATTGTTATCAGGTGCTACTTTGATGATTGTTATTCCTCAATGGTTTATTTAGGCGGGTAAATTTTTAGTGAGCGCTACAGTTTTGATGGGGTACTCTCTGGCGGCGAAATTTTTACCCGCCGCTACTCTTGATGATTGTTATTTTTGGCGATGAAAGTTTTATTGAGCGCTACAGTTTATGAGGTTGCTTTTGATAGCCACATTTTTCTGGTGCTACTTTTTATGTGTGTCATTTTTGAGGAGTGTTACAATTGGGGTTATTGTTAGCGGCAACACTTTTATGAAGCGCTACAGCTGATAGGGTTATTTTAGATTTAGCAGGCGGCATTTTTATGGATCACTGCTTTTGTTAGAGATATTTTCGACGGGAAATTTTACCCTGTGCTACTTTTGAATATTGTTATTGCTCAAGGAATTATTTTTTAAGGCTAAATTTTTATTAAGCGCGGTTAATGGTGTTCATTCCGACGGCGATATTTTTATTGAGCGCTGCAGTTGATAGTGTTTTTTTCAGCCGTAACATTCAGCGTTACAGTTGATGAGGCTATTTTTGACTGCTACATTTTCTCGGGGCTACTTTTTATGGTTGTTATTTTTGTCGACAACATTTTTATAGGACACTACTTCTTATTTTTGACAGCAAAACTTTTACGCGGTGCTACTCCGATGATTATTATCTTTTAACTGTTTATTTTGGCGGCTAAGTTTTTATTGAGCGCTACAGTTGATGGGGTTCCTTCTGGCGGCGGAATTTTTACCCGCTGTTACTTTTGATGATTGTTATTCCTCAAGGGTATATTTTTGGCGGCTACGTTTTTATTGAGAGCTACGGTTGATAGGGTTCTTCGTGCGGCGAAATTTGTATCCACCGCTACTTTTAATAATTGTTATTCCTCAAGGGTATATTTTTGGCGGCTAAGTTTCTATTGAGCGCTATTGTTGATGGGCTACTTTCTGGCGGCGAAATTTTTACCCACCTCTACTTCGGATGATTGTTATTCCTTAAGGGTTTAGTTTTGGTGGCTAAATTTTTTGAACGCTATAGTTGATGGCGGTTCTTTCTAACGGCGATGTTTTTCTTCGCCGTTCCTTTTGATGATTGTTTTTTCGTAGGGTTATTTTTGGCGGCGAAAATGTTATTGAGCGCTACAGTTTATGATCTTGCTTTTGATAGCCACATTTTTCCGGCACTACTTTTTACGTGTGCCATTTTTGATAAGTGTTATAGTCGGCAGAATTTTTGGCGGCGAAATTTTCCCCTTTCGCCACTTTTCATGGGGTTATTGTTAGCGGCAACAATTTTATTGAGCGATGCAGCTGACAGGGACTTTTGATGATTGTTATTCCTTAAGGGTTAATTTTTGGCGGCTAAATTTATATTGAGCGCTATTGCTGACAGGAGTCCTTTCTGACGGCGAAGATTGCACCCGCCGCTACTTTTGATAATTCTTATTTCTTAGGGTTATTTTCTCCGGCTAAAGTTTTATTGAGGACTACAATTCATAGGGTTGCTTTTAATAGCTACAGTCATTTTTGACGGGCGCTACAGTGATGGCGTTCTGTTTGGCGGCAATATTTTTTCCTTTCGCTACTTTTCATAGTTGTTTTTTTATGGGGATATTATTAGCGGCGACATTTTTATCAAACGCTGCAGCTGATAGGCTTATTTTTGAAGGCGGCATTTTTACTCGATGCTACTTTTCATTTGTTGTTTTTTTTTGAAGTTGTTACTGGTAGCAACATTTTTATCGAGCGTTACAGTTGTTGGAGTTATTTTCGGCGGAGATATTTTACCCGGTTCTACGTTTTATGATCGTTGTTTTTCATGGGATTACATTTGCCGTCGATGGTTTTATCAGCCGCTATTTCTAGTGGCGCTCTTTTTGAACTGCTATTATTAGCGCATATCAGCGAAAGGACACTTTTTTAATGAAAGTAGATAATTATGTATAATACTTTTAGTTACAATTCTTCACATTTTTGAGCACTCCTATGATTCTGTTTCGTGTTTAAAGGGCCCCAAACATAGAGGACCTACAGCTTAACGACTAATTGTTTTCAATGCCACAACTTGAAGTGACTTGTTTCCAATAATGAACTTAATAGAATTAAAAATTATGTTGTCCATTTAAATGTTTAATTTTAGTTACATAACTGCGGGTTTATTCTACAAAGTAAGTTTACAGTTTATAGCCTGCAGTTCCGTAGTTACTATTGCTTCAAATGTAAAGTTAGGTAATGCTTCACGCATCACCTGATTTATTCGATTAAATATTGATTTGATAGCTATTGAAGTTGTGTATGTGTTAAAAAATGAAAATAATACATTGCTAATAACATAAAATAAAGAACTTCATATTATTAAAAATCAATAATGGAAATATAATCAATTCACACCTCTCCTCCGATTTATGAGACAGCTGTTTTGACACGGAAGTTCATTGTGTTCTGGAATACAACTACAACAATTTTTTAACAATACCTTATAATTAATTCAAGGCTTATTTGCAAAAACTATTTTAAAAATGACACCAGTAAAATGCCATTCTTCGTCAAAAGCCACAAGTAGCAAAATGTATTCAGTACTTTCCACTATTCTCCATAATTACTATATGCCACGGTTTTTAGGTTTCACTGTATATTTCCCATTACCAACATTGTATAATTTATTTATTGCAGTTTTCCCCATCTTCCTCGATATTTTAGTTTTTATTACCATTTCTGCATTTTGTGTTAAAAATCAAACTTTCAAATTGAACTGTGTTTGTCAGTACTTTGTAATTTCTTTACTTACATTTCTTGCTCCAAAACCGCGCCGAGCCAGAAACCAACGTATTTGTTTTCCCTGGTTGATTTATAATAAGCATTGAATGCAATGAACCGCCTACTATCATTTCCAATATCATCTCAAAGTTGACACAAACAATTTTTATTTGAGCTTTCTGATTATTTAGGTTTGAACTTGAAAGTTTCTATTGCCACTTTTTATAAAATTCTGCATTAAATAAAGATTAGCATCGCTCTACCGCGAGAGTATGAATTGATCTGAACCCTATATATAGCCATTATCCATGATAACAAGAGAACAGTAAAGTGATCTTAATTATTATTATAGGAATTCACAATCTTCCTCCTACGAGAAATAATTAATTATTTTACCTTGTAGTATTTTGTACACATACCTTTGTAATATTCTTGCACACGACAAAAATAATAGAGTACATAATTAAAATATTGAGCAAAAGTAGGCAGTTGTGGGTTTATTCTGCCGGAAGCTCTCATTCTAAGATGAAATATAAATCAGGTAGTTGTAGGTGTATGTTATCAAATGGAATGAAGTAGGGCCAGATATAAACCTGAAAGAGGCAAAGGGTCACGTCAGTCTTTTTAAGCCGTAGATTTACAGAATTACGTGATTCAAAATGGGTAAAATTCGAGTTAAAGCTTGTAAGTTCCCAGCGCAACCGTGTTTGCTTTAATCCTTGTTACTGCCTCTATTATAGAGCTTTTTGTTAAAATGCTATAACAGATTTTTGAATGTTATACTGTAGTTTTGGATATTGCAACAGTTTCAAATTTTTTACAGTAAGTCCAGCCTTTATTTTGTAGTTCTTTTCATTCGTGAAACCTTTAAAATACGTTAAGGTTTCCTTTAATAAAGTTTGCCCTGTATTAGTTCTATTGTAAAAGGTTTACTGTTTAGAGTGTCCCTATTTCACTGCGTTATAGCCAAATAAAATAGGGATAAAACATATGTTAGTATGTAGTATTATTAAAAACAACATTTAGCAGGGAGTCGATATATGATAAAATAAAAGTGTTAGAAATGCGGTAATTGTAGCAACTTAGAGGCCGTTCTGTACACGATATAAATTATACGGGGTGATTAATTATCTCTACGACAAACTTTGGCGAGTGGAAGCTATCGCAGTTCTAAAAAAATATCGTATACAGTAGGTCCGATTAGACTTAGTGGATGAGTTACAAGACTTTAAAGAGTTATAATCAAAAATTGCGATAACAACAATCGCAAAAAACAATGCTGGCGGAAATGTTGTTTATACGGAGCATCTTCAAGGTATTATTTTTTAAATAGAACACCCTGTATATTTTTACATTTTTTAATTCAGCGTAAAAGTATTATTCCAACGACCTCCTATTTTTTTTATTTCGGATGATGTTTTAGCGAGTTTATCTAAGAAATATGTAAATTTTGTTTGGCACAAGATTTAACAAATTAACTTGGTGCGTAAGTATTACGATTAATTAAGAATACATATTTCGAAGTTATGTAGCCAAGTGATGTACTAAAGCGACAGAACTATCAAATATGAATATACATTATACGTAGTGTTTTTTCCATCAGCGAAAATTTACTTTATATCAAAGAGCATTTTTCCAATATTTTCAAATGGAACACGCTGTATATTAATATATTTTTGAATTGGCCCGTTAATTCACCATAATTTTTACGAACATTGTCGTGTACCTCAAATCGTTATTTTTACTCTTTCATTGCAAACCATTGATATATTAAACTTGTTATTTCTATCTAATTTCGTTTTGACATAAAGTTACAATATTTATTATTATTATCATAGATAGGAAAACTATTTAATTTCAATTAAAGTTTTTATTTATAACAAATGCTCAATGTTCTGTTCAATATAAATGTTCAGTCTTTTAAAAAACCGCATATTTACTGCTCGCAACGATTTAACAAAAATTTTACCAAATGCATCCATTGTGTGTTGCCTCATATCTTCTGCAGTAGTTGCAGGGATCTGGTACACAATATGTCAAGTCTGGCGATCTAGGCAGCCAATTGATGGGACCGCCGGGACCTACATACCTGTTCCCGAATTCTTGATTCTATCGAGTCACTAGTGCGAAATGTGCTGAAACACCGTCGCGCTGGAACCACATATTTTCCATTAATCTATTGGAGCAACATTTTGCAAGAGTTGAGGCAAATTGTTCTACAAGAAATGCCAATATTGTGTATATTAAAAAAATGAGATCCAATCACAAAATCAGCCACAATAACTTCCTAAACATTTACAGTTCATTGTCGTTTTCCATCAACTTACAGTTCATGGGTTTTCTATTGTATAATGATGAGCATTGACTGCTTGCGCTACCACTTTGGGTGAAGGTCGACTAGTCAGTGAGCAATAATTTTTGAAAAAAGTTAAGAGTTGCACATTCCATTTCCTATCCCCATGCACGTTATGTCAAAATCATGACTACTAGATTAGGTAGAAATAAAAAATTAAATAATTCAAGGGTGTGTAATGAAAAAATAAAAATATATCTGAAAATATCGATTTTGGGTATAGGGTAATATTCATAAAAATTGTGACGAATTAACGTGCCAATTCAAAATATAATATCATGCAGAGTGTTACATTTGAAAAAATCGAGAAAAAGATCTTTGAAATAAATTAAATTTGGTGTAAAAAGCACCACATATACTAAAGTTAATATGTATATGATGGTTGTGTCCTTTTAGTACATCACTTGGTTACATAATTGAGAAATATGTAGTCTTAATTAATCGTAATCCTCACGCAGCGAATTAATTTTTTGAACTTTGTCCCGGCCAATATTTTCACTTTTTGTATAAACTTGGACTGGATTTAATTAAAAAACGGAACATCATTGGATAGATAGATAGATTTTACGCTGAATTCTTCTTCTTCTATGTACAGGCCAATGGCCTGGTTAATTACCTCCAATGGAGAAGGTTCTGTGAGCCCTCTTTGCACGTATGTCGGACAGGAGGCTAACCTAACCTGCCGTACAAGGAAGAGAAGTTCCACTACATGGTTTACGATTGTCAAAAATGTTCATATGACAACCGCTGAATTCAAAAATTTAAAAGATACAGAGTGTTCTCATTTCAAAAATAATACCTTGAAGATACTCTACCGTAACGAGTCATGTGGGCATTTTAACACTATATCGCTTTAAGAAAAGAAAAATTTCCAAAACATTTTAATAATGCCAATATTGGACTTTAACTCATTAATGAGCAACCCTGTATATCTAGTGCTTAAAATTCTTTTGTACTTACTACATACTTACTATAATTTTCTAATTCTAATTCATTAAATAATTAAGAAATAAAAGTGAAATAAGATTTCTGCTATTTACCTATATGCCATCAATTCCGAAAAGGCAGACATTTCTTCCGGTGGTAATTTTCCCGGATTGCATTTTCCGGTATCATTTTCTCGTATAGTCCATGATAACAAATGAATGTTGTAAACTTTTACAAAATTGCGGGCATGAGCAATCCATGCCCTGATTTTTGTAACTGGTAAATCATAGAATTCTTTACCCACGTATTATAATTAAGTTAGATGTTAAACATAAATAAAAATAATAGCATTGTAGGAATAACAATAAATATCGAATTTCACAAGAACCAAATACATTATAATTGACATTTAATGGTGTATGGTTATGGTAATCCAAACTTTCAGGTATTTATCAGGGCCTATGCAAATTTATTTTCTTTTTCGATTGCCATATTCCCAAAATAATTTATTATTTTTCTTATTTATTAAAGCTAAGCACTATCATAAATTTTAAATTAATTTTAATTCTTTTACCGAGTTGAAACAAATCTCGCTGTAAAAATGATCAAAATCGTAATCTTGTTAGCGGAGCAATTAGTTCCCCATTAATTTACCCTCTTTGCATTTTCAATCCCTTAATTCCCACGAGCCGGCACTAAATTCCGGAAAAAGTCAAGCCGGTACGTTTTACTGGAGAAAAATAAGTCATTCACGGAATCGAATAAAACGAATGAGACAAGACAAACACAAAGGAGAAGAACCTACTCCATTTATCTTTATCTGTCAGAGTCGCGTTGCTTTACGATGAGTTTTCTCACTACTTCATTCCAACTGCCACGTTCCCTGTGCCATTTCTGTATTCATTCCACACCAGATTCGTTATTAAATAAAGATCGCGTACTTATTTAGCGTCATTTGTTGTTTTTCGTCGCAGAATACAAATTCTGTTTTGAAATAAATAATAGCTCGAATGGAAACTTGTCTTTAGGGATTTTATGACGCCGAACTTATAATAATAAATAATTAAATAATATTTTGCAACTTCGTGCACTGATACTAATAGGCTTATACACTGTGACTCAAATTCGTAACTTACCATTGGAATGTTTGCATACCTTAACAGATACTTCGGCTGAATGAGAAAAAATTGCATATGCATGCGTCTAGTTACTGATGCTTTATGTTTTTATGAAGCAACACATGGTCTATTTTTTACAGCAACGTTATTATAATTAACGTTTAGCTAATAAATACAGTGCGTCCCAATGCAGACTTCACTATTGAGATCGTGAAGACTGTAAGAGATGCAACTTCGATTCCAATTTCATTGTTGATTTAGCAAATTAATGATATTTGACATTAAAAATTTCATATGACCTCAGTTATCTACACTCACCTAAGAAGACCATGGATACAACGATATCCCCGATATAACGAGCGGTAGGGAAGTAACGCATTTTTATTGGATTTACGTTGTCTACTGTATTGTGTTTCTCATTATAGTCGGTCTCAGTGGTTTACCTAGCTACTAGTTTAGCGCATGTAATTTTCTTCGACATTCAAGTACTGGATCTATTTCATTTAGGCCTATGACGACTATTAGGGTGTGCGGTACACACCAGAACATTTGTAAATTCCAGAAGCGGACGTTTTGACCGCGTTTTGTTTGAAAATACACCTAACTGAATTTTAAAAGAAATATTTGTTTCTCAATTTTAGTATTACTAGTATTTACTACGAATTCATATGAAATTGATTAATTATGACCTTTACAACTTGCAATGTCACATAATAATAATAATAGTATATAATTGTTGAATACTATGTTACAGGTAAAAAGAAATTGCTTCCATAACAATAATTTTTAATTTCAACAACAAATGTTTAATAAATCAGGTTACTAAGCAGTTATATATCATAATCATCGCTACAAAGTGTATAGTTGGAGTCTCAATCCAAACCTAAAGTAATTACAATTGGATTTATTTCTTCAATCACACGTTCACGTTCCCTCCACTCTTCAATTAAATTTTCGGCATGTTTAACGGTTTTTTTCTTCATTTCCGGCATAACTGGTAATGCTTCGTTCCAAGACATTCATAATGTAATTTACGATTTGACATAATGCTAAACAAAAATAAAATTGTGTATTACCCGGCACCAATTACTTACTAAAAGCCAATAAAGATTGTTAACCTCTTGAAGTATTTATACTCCTACAAATGATTAGTATTTAACTGAATTATTGTATTGGTAATGCGATGTTTATCATGGATAACGTAATTAGGTTGGTGGACGACACATAAAAACCAAACAAACAAGTTTAAGCTGATGCAGAAAGCATTCTAAGTTGAATCATGATATAAGTAAGATAATATATTTAATTTCATCTTGGTAGTATAACTTTCTGTGTGGTGGTAGCTCAGTTCTGGCCTGGGTTCTAAACCTAAGTATTATTATGCAGATTTATAAAAATCTTGTCTGCAATCCACCATACACAATTCCCCAATCCGCTTGGCAACCCTGGGATATTAATGCTAAAAACCTTCTCTGGAATTTCTGTTGTGCGGATTCGACGTTAAACTGTAGGTCCCCTGTGTTTCTATCTTAGCTCTGTCGTTTAAAATTATATTTGATAATTTAGATTGATTGTCGAACTAATTCTATAGTAAATTACCTTAATGTTGTAAATGAATAAAAATAATACGGCACTGGGTAGCATGCATTTTAAGTCAGATCTATAAGCGAAAGGGCAAGTCAATGTTTATATTCACACAGTTTTGCATGATTCATGAATCAGGTAAACCTGTGGAATCCAGGGGAAAAGGCTGGGGAAAAAGCCTTGAGTAAAAGCCGCATTAAAAAGGCGGCGGGAAGAAAGCTATGGAAAATAAGCCGATGGTATATTTAAACTAAATATTTTAAACAAAGAAAACATTCCTTTATATTTCATCCACTACTAAGAAAGCATAAAATTACTAAAAAATTGTGGAGTTTCCTTTTCCTAAGTCCCATTCTCATTCTAAGGTGCGAAAAGGTGACGCATTAACTTAATTGTAACTCACTCCATGAGCTTAGAAAAATGGAAGAAATTCCAATATTATGCAAAATATCTTTGATAATCTTGACCGGAAATATCTTGAAAATAAGTGGACGCGACTGCCTCCCTGGACTTTCCCATACTGGAAACTGTTCATATCATCTTTATTCAACAGTAGAGTTATTTTCCTCAAAACGGTTGTTCAAGCGCTATCCTAAAACTTTGCCTCGTAACGAATAGACTTACAAGGCTTGTAAGAAGTCCCGCCAAATATCTGCGGTGCCCCTTAATTTCCTTTTAATATGCAACCAGGCATACTTCATTCTCTACTATACACGTCGCGCGGTCTAACTAGTACCGATCGCTGTTGCTACCGAGGTAAAATTTTCTAAGTCCCTGGAAATTATATTTTGTAGGGCATAAAAAATCGATTTTTTTATTTTCGCGGAAAAAGATTCTTTGACGCAAACAAATAACAACGGTTAGAATAAAAAAATATTTTTCTAAAAAAGAGGGGGGAGGGGGCCGGTGCGCTTACATATATCCACAAGTGTAATATTTCTTTGCATATTCATATGCTCCATTACGTACTGAGCGATTCAGTGAAAACCCCAGCTTCCTATCTTTTTTCGTTTACTAATTAAAGGAGTTTGAAGTTTCAAACTTCCAAGCTTCGTAGAGGGCGCCACAGGAAAATTACGGAGTTCTTCAAAAAACATATAGATAGCCCCTTGCGAGGTCTATCGACATATGAAATTTAAAAAAATTCCTTGTAGCAGTTTTTGAGAAATAATTTTTTGAAAATTTCCAAAATTTTGAAAATTCGTAATTTAGGCCCCTTATAATTTTTCAAAAAACTTTTATATCACCTCATTTTACCCTTCATATACTATTCAGAAAATAAAAATCATTTGAATCGATTCATCCGTTTTCGAGTAATTGGGCGTTAAACTCAAAAATTTCAAAAAATCATAGTGCCCTTCAGTTTAAAGCTAGCGAGTTCGGCAAAAAACTAACAGATTTGTCTTATGACCCTCTATCGTTATCCGCGATAAAAGTTTCAAAATTGTAATCACGAAAAAAGTGATACCAAAAAAACATGCGTAACTTCCGCTTCCGGTTTCGGATTTTTTTGAAAAGCTTATTTTTTTCGATGAATTTTCGATACACCCCCGCATTCCAAAGTGCATCAAAATCGGAGCAATACTTTCGGCTGTAGGAGCGTCACATACGTACATACGTACGTACATACCCACCCACAGACAGACATTTTTTAAAAACCACTTTTTTGGGTTCCTAGAGACCCAAAACGGATATATCCGTTAAAATCTCGATTTCGAAAATTTTCATGATTTCAATACTTACCCTATACCTATAAGGTATGGGAAAGTAATACCCTATACCTATAAGGTATGGGAAAGTAATACCCTATACCTATAAGGCAGGGGTGGCCAACAAGTCGATCGCGATCGACCGGTCGATCGCGAAGTCAATTTTGGTCGATCGCGAAGCCAACCTGGCAAGAGCCATCGGGTTACGAGTGAAACAAATTAAATCACGATTTTCAAGTTTTTACGTTATTTGTGTTTTCTGTTCTAAATTTTTATTCAACTCTAGATAGGTGAAGTCCACTAAGTCGTATCATTATTGAAGTATTTGAACGACTTGATAGTTCTTCACAAAATTTTTGTGTGCTTTAATGGGAGGTAAATACTACTTTGTAGCCCATATCTAAATTTTATAACTTTCAAAATGATGGCTAGGCGCTATCATGAACTATTTTTTTAAATGGCAATGGGGGTCGAGTAACACCTCATTTGAAAGATATTTTAATTCTGCGTCTGATCCTCGAGTTTCATAAAAAATTTTCATCCAGAAAAAAATGACAGATGATTGAAAATAACAAGTTTATGGAAAAAAGAAGGCACCTGGAAAATTTTGCGATTAGGGGTCCGGATATGTTGTTAGCCTCGTCGGGGACAACAACTTTCCCTTGTGCCACTTTTCCGTAGCTAGCTCGTACCGTTCGGCCGCCAGGGTCGTCCAAAGTCGAAATACGAATTGACGTCCAGCACGTGTCCACGTCATCGCAACGGGTCGGTCGCGATCCGAATCTGTTCGTATAAGTACGGCGCATCGACGGCCGGTTCTAGCATCCCCGAAGAGGGCGCGCGGGACGCCGGCTAAATTTTTATGCCGATTTTTACGTCATTTTTCGACGTTTCGGCGTCCCGATAATTCTTTGGTTAGAGACATGCAAACAATCTTCCCATTAATGTTCGGATAATAAAATAAATTCTAAATCTGTATTTACCTGTAGCTAATTGGAATTAATAAATATTGTTAATAATTACTCATGTTGTTTTAATTCCCCTGGACATGAGTTTTTTGGCCCGTTAAATATATATACCTAAACATAGTATGTATTTCACACCTCCCTCCACTTAGACTACGCCTATGACAATAAGTCGATCGCGACACATTTTTCAGATAAAAAGTAGATCTTATGTACACAAAAGTTGGCCACCCCTGCCTATAAGGTATGGGAAAGTAAAAATACATGCATTTTTACTTTCCCGCGGATAACGATAGAGGGTCATAAGACAAATCTGCTAGTTTTTTGCCGAACTCGCTAGCTTTAAAATGAAGGGCGCTATGATTTTTTGAAGATTTTGAGTTTAACGCCCAATTACTCGAAAACGGATGAATCGATTCAAATGATTTTTATTTTCTGAATAGTATATGAAGGGTAAAATGAGGTGATATAAAAAGTTTTTTGAAAAATTATAAGGGGCCTAATTTACGAATTTTCAAAATTTTGGAAATTTTCAAAAAATTATTTCTCAAAAACTGCTCTAAGGAATTTTTTTAAACTTCATATGTCGACAGACCTCGCAAGGGGCTATCGATATGTTTTTTGAAGAACTCCGTAATTTTCCTGTGGCGCCCTCTACGAAGCTTGGAAGTTTGAAACTTCAAACTCCTTTAATTAATAAACGAAAACAGATAGGAAGCTGGGGTTTTCACTGAATCGCTTAGTACGTAATGGAGCATATGAATATGCAAAGAAATATTACATTCGTGGATATATGTAAGCGCACCGGCCCCCTCCCCCCTCTTTTTTAGAAAAATATTTTTTTTATTCTAACGGTTGTTATTTGTTTGCGCCAAAGAATCTTTTTCCGCGAAAATAAAAAAAAAGATTTTTTATGCCCTACAAAATATAATTTCCAGGGACTTAGAAAATTTTACCTCGGTAGCAATAGCGATCGGTACTAGTTAGACCGCGCGACGGCCTAGCGGTACGGACAGCCCTGCGCACTTTGGTTCAGAACCATTGCCATACTGTCGCGCTACATTCATTTCTTTAACCGGTATTACAACAACAAGTTATAAATTATTTATCAAAATTTTGTATTTAATACTTAATTCTCGAAATCGAGATTTTAACGGAAATATCCGTTTTGGGTCTCTAGGAATCCGAAAATGTGGTTTTTAAAAAATGTCTGTCTGTTTAAAATCACAGCAAACTCAATTTGCAGTCACAATATCACGTATATAGTAGAGAATGAAGTATGCCTGGTTGCATATTAAAAGGAAATTAAGGGGCACCGCAGATATTTGGCGGGACTTCTTACAAGCCTTGTAAGTCTATTCGTTACGAGGCAAGGTTTTAGGATAGCGCTTGAACAACCGTTTTGAGGAAAATAACTCTACTGTTGAATAAAGATGATATGAACAGTTTCCAGTATGGGAAAGTCCAGGGAGGCAGTCGCGTCCACTTATTTAAATAATATTATGAGGCGCCATTTTTGAATACTCTGTATAATAACTTGTAAATTATATATAAATTTTTCCGCCTACCAAACCTGCGAGACGGTCTATAGCAATATCTAAAAAGCAGACATTGTTTTCCTACAAGCAAACTTGAACTAAAAACATGCGTGATATAAGTACTATAATTCAAATAACGTAGAACTTTCTTAGATTTTCCTGGTTTAAATGGTATTCACCTGCTTAGTATTCAACCATAAAAGGATTTTACTGATGCCCTTTATTAGTCAATCCTTTAATTTATATAATTATCATCTATATGTCCATTCATTTAAATCAAATTTTAGTAGCATCAAATTATTTAGTTCTATATTCTTAGATGTTACAACGATGATTAACATTTGTTAGGGAAAAGACTAGATGACTTATTTATAAAGAAGATAACCAAGAGGTCATAATTATTAGGGTTGTATTTGCTTGTTTATGCCAGATATGGCGATGTCAAGATATTTGACATTTTAAGTTAGAAAATGTAGGATTTCTAAAAATAAACAAGTATTTTAGTACTTATAATATTTTTTTTACACAACAAATATATATGTGCAGCCCCAAATGGCTTGTTATAATATAGTGGGAGTGTAATATAGTTAATTCGTTTAACTTAGAACCACTTCGGATTATATTTTCCCCGATGCCGTACTTCGTCTACTATACAGGGTTCCCATTTTAGTTCAACGAATAAATCTTTTTTAAATACATTTTTATTATTTTATTTACAAGAAATGTTCAAAATTATGTCCATTGTGTTCGATACACAAAGCCGCACGTCGTAGAAGAGATCGCTGCGTTCTTAATATGGTTGCTGGGTTATTCCTAATAATATCGCCAGCCTGCTGTATTCTTTGTCGTAATTCTTCTACCGTGTGCGCTTCAGTGGCATAAAAAATCTGTTTCATGTGCCTCCAAAGCTAAAAATCAATTGTCAGGTCCGGAGAACGCGGTGGCCATACTACGGGTCCTCCTACTCCAATCTATCTTCCCGGAAAATGCCCCATCGTGTTCATACCACATTGCACGTCTAATATTTAATGGCATATCTTCCAGCAATAAGGGTAAAGAGGCGTGGCAGTTCAGATGGTCCAATCAGACGATCATTAGGAATACCACCTATCAGATTAACACTAAATCTATGTTGAAAATGCAATAGTCTTCTTAAATGAGAATTTTCTGCAGCCCATTCATGAAACTTGATACCATCTCGTGTGAAAGACGCTTCATCGAAATTCTAAGGAGCTTTTTAAACCCAACATTTTGAATATACAGGGTGGCTCTTACGTACTGGAAAAATGCGTAATTTTGTCATTAGCTATAAAATATACTGGTCAGTTTTAATTTTTTCCTGTTATTTAGTTTCTTTAGGAGATATTATACTGCGACATGAATCTATATTATCTTAAGGGCTACCTCAGTTCAAATTGTCATTTATATTTACTTCGCTACTTATAGACTAAATTTTGTATGCACATACAATTCAGGAACGTTTAAAAAACTACTTTTACCTTGATATGTAAACCCTACAGTTTCGAATTTCGTTACAGAATAGCGCAGTACAGGGTGTCTCATTTTTGATGTTTTTGCAGGGTATCTCGGAAACCATGACAGATATCAAAAAACTAACTAAGCAGTCTCGGGCTCTTTTTTTGAGAAAATAACAATAGCGCAAACAGATCTTTGCTATGGCGATCGGTTAGGGAGCTACAGGCTGATTGTTAAAATTTGGCTATTTTTAAAATTGTTTTTATCTCGGTTATTATTAGGTGTGCAGAATAATTTTAAATTAGTCTTTTACTTAGTTTTTCCTGCAGAATCCATTGACGTCCTCATTTGTTTACTATGGGTTACAGGAACGGAGCAATGGAATAAATTTGTGTTTTTTTAAATTGAACACCCTGTATATTTTTGGGTAATTTTTGTACTCTTCAAATTTCCTTTACGAATATATAAATACTCTATATATAATCATTATAATTAAGCTGGAAAATGGTATTTTATTAACATTAAGTTTCAATTATTAATTAGGAGGCCTAGCATGAAAATAACAAAGGATGAAATATATGAGGAAAATTTAAATGCGAGAACTTATTTGAGAATTCTGGAAACACATATCGTTCCTTTTATGGAAAATCTTCCTTTGAGGGAAAGGCAAAAACTATACTTTCAGCAAGATGGGGCACCATCTCACGATGGCAGAATTATTGCAGAATGCCTGAATATAAGCTTTGGACTGCAGTGGATTGTGAACATTGGGCCACACAGGTGACCTGCCCGGTCAGCTGATATGACATTAGATTACTTTTTCTGGGGATTTGTGAAAAATATATTATATATATATATATATATATATATAAATAGAAATAATACACCAGAAGAACTGCATGAAAATTTTGAAGCGGCCATTGCAACTGTAACGAAGGTTCACATCCGCAACACAATTAACAGCGTGAGGAAACGGTGTCAACTATGTATAAATAATAATGGACTGCAATTTGAACATTTAATGTAGTTTCATTTCAT